>PDHQ01000119.1:0-99138 GCA_003339415.1 Ophiocordyceps camponoti-saundersi (nom. inval.)
TTTTCTCTCTGTTTTTCCCTGGGGAATGACCGGAACTCTTTTCCCTTTCTCCCTTCCCCCCCCCCCCCCCCCCCCCCTTCTTTTCTGACGCAGCGCCTTGATAATGTCTCGACTTTTTTGACGTTGGCTACTCCCTTTGCACAGTGCTGTCAAAGTAGGTTAACATGTTAATGATAGAAACGCGTACATATGTACATATGTATGTATGTTTATCCGTACCATATGTACAACGGTGGGATGAGGTCAACAGATAGCGAGGAGGGAGGCCTCGAAATGCAGGTGATCCTTACATACATACGCTGTCGGACTTTGAAGCTCACTGTCACACACACACACACACACACACACACACACATTCTCTCTATGTAAGCTTTCTCACACACACACACACACACTCACAATCCGTACGGTCCACTCACCCACCCTCGTCTTAGGCTCTTCCCATCCCTGCCCCCCCTTAGGGCCCTAGACTCTGACACGGACCCCCCTCCCTCACACACTCACACACACTCTCTTTGTTGGTGGTGGTGGCTTTTTTGGTTCGAAGATCAGCTGGACCCTGCATCGGTAGCCCCGGTTTCTTGTCTTGACGGCCCGTTTCCCGCACCGTCGCCACCTCGCCGCCTCACAGCCCTCCCGCCGCCGTTCGCTCTCTCTCTCGCAAGGGAAGCTTTACCTTCTTGTGCTATCCGTAGATCACACATTTCCGTACCGTATGTACATATACACACATACACTATATGCAGCCAGCCGTCCTTTGCCTCGGCCACTCAGAGTCGCAAGATCTCGGGGGCTGTCTCGACTTCTGGCCATCTGGGCTGCGTAAGGGCGCATCGGGGGTGGGGGGCGAAAGGGAAGGCAACAGAGACTGTTTCACCGACCATGATTACCATATAACGTCAATCTCCTTTCTTTTTCATCTCTCTTCATCTTCATCATCATCATCATCATCGTCTTCTACTTCCTCCTCCTCCTCCTCCTCCTCCATCTCCATCATATACTTTTCTCTCTTATATAAGCCACGTGACTTCATCATCATGGCTTGTCAACCATCACCCATAATCTCCCCCACCGCCTCTCCCACTGCTACAAAGGCAAGCGCCCATTGTTAAGAGTTCGGCGGCAGCAGTCCTTGCATAGCTTGTGTCGTCGTCATGACGTAGAAGCGCGCTTCCTGTTGGATGCGTTGGGAAGCCATCGGCTGGTTGCAGCCGTTTCGTTGCTGGGCTGGGTGTTTCGAGCAATACCGTTCGACGTTGCGTCATTGACGCCGCTAGCCGACGTCGTCTAGCCGTGATGAGTCAATGGATGTCACAGCCTTGTGGATGTGCAGATATACATACATACGTACAGACCTAGGCAGATATGTAGTATGTATAATAATGTAGCATAACAGTACTCCGTACCTAGAGTGTGTGTGAGAGTGAGATGTGCGTGAGGGAGGGTGGTGTATGTATGAGGTAAGTGTGTGTGCGTATGTACGGATTATATATGTACGTTGTGGTGTGAGTGTCCACGTAACACCATCATCATCAAGCCGCATATCCTATGCAGTGCACCGTCTGTGTCACTAGGAAATCTCTAGCAACCTTACCGCTACGACGCCATGACGTTTCCCTCGTTCGGATTCGTTGCCGTCTCCGCACGCTTTGCTGGAGGTTGTGTGCGCGTCTTGGCGATGCGCCTGTGGTTGGATGGAGATGAGAACGTCATGGGAGCTAAGCTTTTGAATACAAGGCAGAAGGGAAGTGGTGGGCTTGTATAGCCAGCAACTCAATCTTCATAGAGTGGCATTGGAATGTATGTAAGGGTATCGGTAAAGAGAGGTCATGATGACTTTGATTGGCTGTATTGTCCCTCTTCGTGTATGTATGTATGTATGAGAGGCAAAGACAGATAGAGGATTTCTGTAACCAGCATCCGTAGAGATAACTGTAACAACTGTTTGCCGTGAAGCCTTCTCATCGCGAACCCCCTTCTCTCTCCCAGCAATCTTGTCCTCCGCAAGGCGTATCCTTCTCGGATCGATTCCCCGGTCATGATTGTTCGAAGTCAATAAAAGAAAGAAAAAAGTACAAAAATAATCTCCCAACAGTTAGAAACAGTAAAGAAGATTAACACCATTGACGTCCCGCCAATGGCATCTCGGCAAGGCCGGCTCAGAAAGCATCAAGCTTTCTGTCTACGAAACAAAGGAAATTGTGCCAAAGGCTCTCGCCCATGACACCTCCGGCAGAGCCGGGTAGAGAGGCAAGGAACTCTCTCGAACAAGGAAAAGAACAAAGAAAATGTACAACGTGGCCGAGAAGCCAGATAGAGAGGAACAGACTCCCCTGAGGAAAAGAAATAAAGACAAAGGAGATTAATGCCACCGACATCTCGCCGGGTGACATCTCCGGCTGAACCGGGAAGAGAGTGCGAGAACTCTCGAAAGAAATGAAATGTACAAAAGTCTCCGGCTTGGTCGAGCTTTCTCAGAAAGTGGCGAGTGGCAGAGGGAGGAGCGCGAAGACCTCTGGGGATAGTGAGAGATAGGCGGCTCAAGGCTGTACTGTTGAAGCTTTGTCCGCCTTTCACTGCTCTTCCGCGTTGAACCGTGGTTTTTTCCCCTGTGTAGGTCGGTTCGTGTCGTTGGGCTTCATTGTCTTGTTCCCGTGTATGAAGATGTTTTGGCTGGTGATGTGTTGCTCTGTATGTCAATGTCAGCCTCGTTTCCCTAGCTATCCCGGTGGAAACTCACCCTCCCTCTGCTCATCTCAAAGAAGTGAGAATCCTCGACTCTGTCCCTCAGGGCTTGCGCTTGCGCCATGGCAGCTAGTTTCTGTCTCTGTCCTTAGGTCGGTGCTTTATGGACATCTCAGCAGCGAACTCACCCCTTTCCCTAAGAACCCCAGCAGTTGGAGATGATCTAGGATCATGTCTTTGGTCTTTTTTTTTCTTTTCGGCCCAGTAAGGCTACCATTCATGGGTCTCTTTGTCTGTGGTTAAATCGATAGTCTCTGGAGATCTCAGTAGCGAACTCACCCCTTTCCCAAAGACCCCCAGCAGTTGGAGATGATCTAGGATCATGTCATAGGTTGGTTTTTTCTTTTCTGCCCAGGAAAACTACCGCCCTAAGCTTCTGTTTTTGTGGTTAGATCGAACAATCTCTGAAGTTTTTTTTAGCAGTAAACTTACCCCTTTCCGCGAAAGATCCCAAGCAGTTGGAGATGATCTTGGATCATGTCTTGGCCTTTTCTTTCTGGCCTGGAAAGACTATCTTTCGTGAGTCTCTGTTTCTGTTATTAAATCAGTTAGGTTGATTATCTCTAGAGATCTTTGTAGCAAACCCACACCTTTCCCCAAAGATTCCAAGCAGTTGGAGATGATCTATGAACATGTCTTTGGCTATTGTTTTGCCCAGAAAGACTACTGTTCATGAGTCTCTATGTCTGTGTCAGCCATTTCCTGCGGCAATCCTCGTGGGAAACTCACTCCTTTCCCCAAAGATCGTAAGCAGTTGGAGATGATCTAGGATCATGTCTTTGGCTATTACTCTGCCCAGAAAGACTGCCATCCATGAGTCTCTATGTTTGTGTTAGCTATTTCCTCCGGCGATCTTAGTGGTAAATTCACCTCTTTCCCCTCGGCTTCAGGCGGTTGGAGATGATCTAGGATCATGTCATTGGTTCTGCCTGATCAGGCTTCTGGTGGCGCCAGCGTAGCAGCTTGGTTTCGGAACCATGTTAGTTTCTTTTTCCTGGAGCAATCGCAGTAGTATGAACCCACCAATCCAAATTCCCATTTTACTTCCTCCCCCAATCTCAAGGCAGTTGAAGTTGACAAAGAATTGTGTCTTCGGCTCTGCCCGAAAAGGCTTCAGGTGGTGCCGTTGTAGCAGATGTCTGCATCCATATTAGTTATTTCCTGTGGCGATCTCGGGGTAGACTTGCCTATTTCCACTCAGCCTCAGGTGGTTGGAGATGATCTAGGATCATGTCTTGGGTCTGCCCGAATTGGCTTCAAGTCGCTCCAGCGCAGCATATGTCTGCATCCATGTTAGATGTTTCCTGTGGCGATGTCAGAGAAAACTTGCCTATCTTCCCTCAACGTCAGGTGGTTAGAGATGATCTAGGATCATGTCTTTGACTCTGCCTGAATTGACTTCAAGTCGCGCCAGCGCAGCAGATGTCTGCATCTATGTTAGCTGTTTCCCGAAGCGATCGCAGTAGCGGACTCACCTATTATCCCTCCACTCCGAGTAGTTGGAGATGATCTTGGATCATGTCATTGGCTCTGCCCGAAGAAGGCTGCCAGCACTAGGTGCCTGCGTCTGCGTTAGGCCGTTATTCTGTCTCGTTACCAGTGGTCAAACGGACCTGTCCACGCTCAGTACAAGTGGTTGGAGATGATCTTGGATCATGTCATTGGCTCTGCCCGAAGGCTGCCAGCACTAGGTGCCTGCGTCTGCGTTAGGCCGTTATTCTGTCTCGTCACCAGTGGTCAAACTGACCTATCCACGCTCAGTACAAGTGGTTGGAGATGATCTTGGATCATGTCATTGGCTCTGCCCGAAGGCTGCCAGCACTCGGTGTCTATCTCCGGTTAGGCCGTTATTCTGTCTCGTTACCAGTGGTCAAACTGACCTGTCCACGCTCAGTGCAAGTGGTTGGAGATGATCTTGGATCATGTCATTGGCTCTGCCCGAAGAAGGCTGCCAGAATTAGTTGTCTGTATCTGCGTTAGGCCGTGGATTCTGTCTCGTTATCAGTGGTCAAACTGACCTATCCACCCTCAGTGCAAGTGGTTGGAGATGATCTTGGATCATGTCATTAGTTTTGCCTGTAGAAGGCTGCCAGTATTGGGTGTCTGTGTCTGCGTTAAGCCGTTGTTCCCTCGCCAATAGTAGTTGACCAACCTCTCTACCCTCAGTCCAAGTGGTTGGAGATGATCCTGGATCATGTCATTGGTTTTTGCCCCAAGGATTCCATCGGCAGTGGGTTTCTGTCACCATGTTAGCTCGATATGTTCTCACAATTTCAATAGAGCGGTTACCTGTTGTCCCTTAGCCGCAAATGTTTGGAGATGATCTGGGGATCATGTCATAAGATCTGCCCGAACTGGGCTATTGGCATCGAGTGTCTGTGTCTATGTCAGCGTGATATTGTATATTATCTCACTTTTCCAGCTTACCTTTCCACCCTTGGCCCCAAGTGGTTGGAGATGATCTAGGATCATGTCATAAGATCTGCCCGGACGAGGCTGTCGGCATTGGGTGTCTGTGCCAGTGTAAGTTTGACGTTTTCTGACATCTCACTGCTCAAGCTCACCTTTCCACCCTTGGTCCAGAGTGGTTGGAGATGATCTAGGATCATGTCGTTGGCCCGAAGTGATGAGAGCCTATCAAGCATCTGTTCATGCTTCTGCCCGAGAAGGTTGCTGGTAGCACGACTGGTTGGTAAAGAACCTGTCTCCCGTATTAGTCGTTTCTCTGGCCTTTGAGTTTGATGGTCGGCTCACCTGTCCGCCCTCAGTTTGAAGTGGTTGAAGATGATCAAGATAAGGATCATGTCGTTGGCTCTACCCGAGAAGTTGTTTTGGGAGCTCGAGAGTGGAAGTTGTATATCTGTGTTCGTGTTAGATCGATTCTTTGACTACTTTTGTGAAAGAGATTGTCTTACATATCTTTCCGCGAAAGGAAGCAGTTGGAGATAATCGATGATCATGTCATTTGCTCTCTCCTGCCAGAAAAGGCTTTTGGGAGCATGAGAGAAGAAGATGAGTATCTATGTCCTTGTTAGATCGGCTCTGTAACCACTTGTGTATGAATGGTTATCTTACCTATCTTCCCTCGAATAGAGGCGATTGGAGATGATCGGTGATTATGTCATTGGCTCTTCTCTGCTCGAGAAGATGTCAAGTGGTCTGAGGGGAGAAGATGTCTGTGGTTTTGTTAGCTCGATTCTCTGACCATCCAAGTACTTAGTAAGGTAGACTCACCCCTTTCCCCTTATGTTCAGGTGGTTGGAGATGATTGAGAATCATGTCATGAGCTATGTTTTGCTCTATGAGGCTTTTGCCCTAGAAGTCTTTGAAGGTAGGGTGAGGGTAGAAGATGTCTATTCCCGTTAGTTCGATTCTCTGACCATTCAAGTACCTAGTATGGTAGACTCACCACTTTGTCCTCATGTTCAGGTGGTTGGAGATGATTGAGAATCATGTCATGAGCTATGCTCTGCCCGAGAAGGCCTCGAAGGCAGGGTGAGGGTAGAAGATATCTGTATTCCTGTTAGTTCGATTCTCTGACCATCCAAGTACCTAGTATGGTAGACTCACCCCTTTTTCCTTTTGTTCAGGTGGTTGGAGATGATCAAGAATCATGTCATGAGCTACGCTCTGCCCGAGAAGGCCATGAAGGCAGGGCGAGGGGAGAAGATGTCTATGTTCCTATTAGTTCGATTCTCTGAACATCTGAGTGTTAGGTCGACTCACCCCTCTTCATATATGTTCAGGTAGTTGGAGATGATTAAGAATCATGTCATGAGGTTTGCTCTGGCCGAGAAGGTTTCAAACAAGGCGAGGGAAGAAGATATCTATGTCCCTGTTAGCTCGACTGTCTGAACATCTGAGAATTAGGTCGACTCACCCCTCGTTTCATATGTTCAGGTGGTTGGAGATGATTGAGAATCATGTCATGAGCTCATGCTCTGCCTGAGAAGGCTTCAAGTGAGGCGGGGAAGAAGATGTCTGTGTTCCCGTCAGCACAAATCTCTAACCATCTGAGAATTTAGTCAACTTACCCCTTCGCCCTCAGGTTCAAGTGGTTGGAGATGATCGAGGATCATGTCGTGAGCTCTGCTCTGCCCGAGAAGGCTTCGAGCAGGACAAGGATAGAAGACGTCTATGTTATTCAGCTCGACTTTCTGACCATCTGAGAATTTGGTCGACTCACCCCTCCCCCCTTAGGATCGAGTGGTTGGAGATGATCAAGGATCATGTCATAGTCTGAGTGTGAGAAGGCCTCTAGGAGCACGAGAGTAGAAGAGACTGTGATCTCATTAGCTCGGTTCTCTAACCATTCAAGTGCAGTAGAACTTACCCCTTCCCGTTCAAGTTCAAGTGGTTGGAGATGATCGATGATCATGTCATGGCTCTCTAGGAGCATAAGGGTATAAGATGTCTATGTTCTTGTTAGTTCAATTCTCCGGCCTCTGAATAAGACTGATCAGCTTACTCTTTCCCTTTCGAATTCAGGTGGTTGGAGATGATCGATGATCATGTCATGGGCTCAGCCCGAAAAGGCGTCTAGGAGCATAAGGGTAGAAGGAGTCTGTGTTCCTGTTAGCTCGATTCTATGGCCCTTGAATGAAAGTGATCAGCTTACCCTTTCTCCCTCACGTTCAGGTGGTTGGAGATGATCGGTGATCATGTCATGGGCTTAGCCCGAGAAGACGTCTGGGAGCACAAGAGTAGAAGATATCTGTGTTCTTGTTAGTTCGATTCTCTAGCCCTTGAATAAAAGTGATCAGCTTACCCCTTCTCCGTCATGTTCAGGTGGTTGGAGATGATCGGTGATCATGTCATGGGCTCAGCCCGAGAAAAGCTGCAAGCAACGCAGAAGCTATATACATGTCTGTTCTCATGTCAGGTCGATTCTCTTTTGCAAGGATGGTGGGAAAATTTACCCCCCCAAAATTCCCGCGATGGCTGGTTCGGAAAGATGTCCCTGCTCGAGAAGGTTCTCGATAGGCGAGATGCTGCATTCATGTCAGTCTTGTCTCTCTGAGAAGTTTTGGAAGTCGGCTCACCTCTGCATGCTCCGGCAAGTGCTACTCCGGAAGGATGGCTATGCCCGAGAAGGCAGCAATTGTTTCCTACCTGTCGATGTCAGACTTAATGTCTTCAAGGTGATCTTGAATGGTCAGCTTACCTATCCCTATTCCGGCGAGAGCTGATACAGATCCATGGCTCTGCTCGATGAGACTTCCTCCTGCTTTGAGACAAAGAGGATGCAAAGGAACGGCGTCCTGTTTGGTTGAACGAATCCTCGCGCTGGATGGCCGCTTGAAGCAGGCGAGCCTCTGTAGATGGAGAGGCGGTAGATGGCTTGAGCAGCCGAGGTTTTTGATGGATATCTGAAGGGAAGCAGAGGAGTGCCTCTTGTAGGAAGTCCATCCATTCGTTGGAGGTCTTGAAGGGCTCATCTTATGGAGAAAGTCTTGAAAGGACTAAGGAGGAAGTCTTGAAGGGTAAAAGAAAGAGGACAAGAGAGATGTTGGATGATGGATGAGTGCATCTCGTGGAGGTTGGAAGATGAGCAAGTCCATCTCTGTAGTAGAGAAAGAGGACTGTTGTGTTTGTCTTGGTGCTGAGAGGATGAAGAAGAAGAGGAAAAGAGGCCGAGGAGAGTGGGAGGGCAGAGGGGTATTTATACCCGTGGAGGAAGCATGTCTTGGTGCTGAGAGGATAGAGAAGAAGAAGAGAAGAAGTCGAGGAGAAGTCGAGGAGAGAGGGAGGCCAGAGGGGTATTTGTACCCGTGGAGGAAGCATGTCTTGGTGCTGAGAGAGTAGAGAAGAAGAGGAAAAGAGGCCGAGAAGAGTGGGAGGACAGAGGGGTATTTATACCCATGAGGGAAGCATGTCTTGGTGCTGAGAGGATAGAGAAGAAGAGGAAAAGATGTCGAGGACAGTGGGAGGGCAGAGGGGTATTTATACCCGTGGAGGAAGCAGAGTGGAGCCGGCCATCTGTGAGGTTGCGGTGGTGGTGATTCAGGATAAGGGAAGAAGAAGCTGTGCGTCACAGGCGTGCTGTCGTTGAGCCCCACAGGTGTCGTGATGATGATGGCCGTGATTCACGACAAGAGAGGCAGAAGAAGGAGTCGTGCGTCACCGTGGTTGTTGAGCCCCACAGGTGTCGTAACAGTAGGCGTGATCTAGAACAAGAGAGGAAGATGAAGATGAAGAAGAAGCTGTGCGTCACAGACGTTGTGATTCGCTGCGACTGCGCGCCTAAGATCTTGTGGTAAAAGTCGTCGTGATTCACGACCAAGAGAGGCGGAAGAAGGAGTCGAGCGAGCGCCACAGATGCTGTGATACGCTGTCGTCGTTGAGCCCCACAGATGTCGTAATACATATAGTAGGTGGTTGTGGTCTGGGGAAAGAGAGGAAGGAGAAGCTGTGCGTCACAGACGATTTTGATTCGCTGTCGATACGCGCCACAGATCTCGTGATGATAGTCGTGATTCACGACTTTGAGAGGAAGAAGAAGAGGAAACTGTGCGTCACAGAAGATTTGCTGTACTGGCGTTGAGCCCCACAGATGTCGTAATAATACACGGTCGTGATTCACGATAACAGAGGAAGAAGAAGAAGGGAAGAGGAGGATGAGGATGAGGATGAAGCTGTGCGTCGCAGACGTTGTGATGCGCAGTCGTTGCGCGCCACAAGTGTCGTGATGCGTCGCCCATGCGCTGCCATTGAGCGCCACGATCTAATCACCTATATACCTAGTAGGCTATGTACTATCGTGATGCGCGGCGCCCCCCCAATTTTAGAGCCGCTTCACGTCACTGGTGTCCGTGTCCGTGATTCAACTACGGATACCTAGTACCTCTCTTACTCCAGTGCACTGCTCGGCTTCGGTACCCCTCCACCTCCCACACACACAACCACTTTACAATGTCCACCTCTTCTGCCTTTCTCTACTCTATCCTCGGCCACTTCAACAGGTTGCCCTACCCGACAGAGGACTGCAGCGGGAGAACCGTCATCGTCACCGGCGCTAACACGGGTAAATGTGAAACCTGTCCTCTACCTCGGATCTTCATCTCACTCTCATCATCGTAGGCTTGGGTCTCGAGGCCGCTCGACACTTCGTTCGACTCAATGCTGCCAAGGTCATCCTCGCTTGTCGCAGTCTCGACAAGGCCGAGGCCGCTAGACGCGACATCGAGGCCACGACGAAGAGGACCAATGTCGTCGAATCCTGGCACTTGGACCTCGCCTCCGTAGACAGCGTCAAGGACTTTGCCGATCGCGCCACTTCCACACTCGATCGTCTGGATATCCTCGTCGACAATGCCAGCGCCTTGAACTTGGAATGGGTTTTGGCCGACGGTCACGAATTGACCATCACCGTCAACGTCATCTCAACTTTTCTCTTGACCCTGCGTTTGCTGCCCTTGCTGCGTCGCACCGGCCAGCGCTTCAACCTGACGCCTCACATCGTCGTCGTCTCCTCCGACGCCGCCTTTCTTGTCTGCTCAAGCCCACCTCGTAGATATATGGATGACCAAGAGGCTGACGGCTGAACAGCAAGGCCTATTTTCCGGAACGCAACGCTCAAAACGTATTCGACGGCCTCCAGAGCAAGGACAACTTCAGAGAACGCTACAACACCTCTAAACTGCTGCAGCTCATGGCCGTGCGTCAACTGGCTCCCGCCTGCGACGCCTCCGGCAAGGGCCACGTAATCATCAACACCCTCAACCCGGGCTTCTGCGGAACCGAGCTCTTTCGCAGCCTGCCTTTCCCCGTCAGTATCGTCTTTCGAGTCCTTCTCGCCCTCTTCTCCCGCTCGCCGGAAAAGGGCTCCCGGACGCTCATGACTGCTGCTTTTGCCGGCGAGGCCAGCCACGGTCTGTCGATGACCAACTGCGGCCCCCATCAGTGGCCGCCCATGATGGATGGCGACGAGGGCGAGAGGCTGAGCGAAAAGTGCTGGCATCAGCTGCTTCGCATCCTTGATGACATTGATCCGGGCGTCTCGGACAATATATGATGAAGCCGACTTGGCATTTGACTCATGGAACACACACGTATGTATACGTACACACGGTTGAACACGCGAACAAGCACGGGATTACAATATACACACACACACACATATATATGATAGTTCTATATCAAACTCGATCACAGACATGAAACAACTTGGCTACCGATGAGCCCGTCTATCAAGGCCGGCTTTGGCCGTTGGCTTTGTTTTTGGCAACATGGCACCAAAGCGACTTGTAGCCCGACCAACAGCCAAGGCCGTAGCCTTTCTTGCAACTAGCGAGTCTCGGAGTGGAAAAATGTGAGTCGGTGATGTCCATGTCCCTCGTCCAGTCCATGAGCTTCCATGCGCCGACGCGTTCGTTGAGAAAGTAGGCCGTGACCGAACAAAAGGGGCTGTTGCCCGACCACCTGCAGGGCTTCCCGTCCAGCTCGCAGTGGTATACGAGCGACGCGGCTGCGTTCGTGGCCTGCAGGCATGAGGCTAGGAAGAGACCGGTGATTGAAGGCTGCATCGTTCAAGTTTTTTGAAAGTGCTTGTTAACAAAGGGACGAAGAGGCGGACTGTAAGATGTCTATGTGCTTATTGAATTCTGAGATCTGAAGTCTAGAGACAAATGACTGTGATGCTGATGATCTGGAAATTCGAGACCGTGACCAGGTAGCTAAATATGTAGGTCTGACAGCTGGACAAAGACCGCACCTCCCGAGCCGTCATCGAGTAAGAAAACACCTATCTATAACTCGCAGAGAATAACTCCGTCTTGACTATTGGCTTGGAGGGCGCAAAATCCTCAGTTGGCCACGGCTTGGATGGACAGTCTGGCTTCAGCAACTCTATGCCAAAGCATCATTCCTTGGAACTCACTTGAGTAACGCCGGCTTCGGCGGCCGCAACTCGGACGATTTTTGTTTCCTAAGCCAATAGTTATGACATCTCCTGGTCTATGCATCTGTTACTCCGACGACAACGATGTTGTCGCCTATTTATACCAAGCCAATAGCCAAGACGCCTTTTTTCTAACTCTCTTCTCATTAGAGAGACTTGTTTCAAATAACTTTATATCTACATACTCACTCAGGCTTGCCCATCTGTCTATGCGTTTACTCGCATAGCTCACTGCGGTTCTCTGGCGAGTCTGGACCTGACCTTTTTATTCGCCTTCCGCTTCACTTCTGCCTAGGTAAGTAAGTATGAACGTTCGTTCGTATTCCTTGCCGCATCAGTGCTTATTGTTGGTGCCAGATGACACCGTGCCAGCAACAGCAATCTGTAACTCCTGCCATCGAGATGAGCCGGTCGGCGGCTTTCGATCCGCTTCTATATATTTCTTGATACGAGTTTCGGACAATGAAGTGTCTTCTTCGGAGAAACGAAGGCATGGTGCTTCGCCGTCTGCGAGCGATAGGTTGATCGGGCTGGCGATCTGGAACTTTCCTCCTCGCATCCAGGCGAGGACTCATAGCAGCATTACCTTTTCGGATAGCGTCTGATCTGTAGATGAGTTGGTATTCGCTTAGGGCACAGAGCTCATCTCGACTTCGTCTTATACGCACATACGATGTATTGCCCTCATTGGAATACACGGAGCTATGCCCGAGCCAAGCACATATAACTTTAAGCTTCGCCTATGTTCATTGCAGTCGTGCTATACCTTTTGCATTGAGTCGGGGATATACACATAGACGCACTGCAGTGGCCGAAAAGCCATACATGTGAGGAACTTCTTTCGCATTTAGGGTAATGCAAAACGCCTTTGGTGCGTGGAACTCAGTCTCCATGAAACGAGCATTATTGCAGTCATCTCCTTGCAGGTAAGCATCGTAGATGTCCTTGTCTAGGTGCCTATATGTAGGCAGGTAGATAGGTATGGCTGCTCGTATTAAACAGGGCACAACTTACTCGGCCGGAGTTTATCTATATACACAGCATGCTTGCCGCTCGGTGACAATTTTATCGTAGGATCGGAGGTGGACGCAGGCACATCTCTCTTGCTTGTATCCGTAGATGCAGTGAACCCATATATTGAACTGCTATCGAACAACATGTGCTCTTGTCCGAACTCGTCCAAAGTCTGCGAGGAAGAGAGACGCGTTATATATTCCCTATTCTGCCCTCGATCATGCCTTTACTCAATTGCTATTCCGATCTCTGTATGCTGGATATCAGAAAGTGGCACATCAGTGTTGTTTATGCCGAGGCTTGGCAGCACATTCATCCCTACTTTCCGTGTGAAGCATAACCTCTCTCAAAGAAACTCGGCACGACATGGCAAAGGCTTTCCTTGCTCATGCTTTACTGCTGGGTAGTTGCTACGTGACAGCATCGGTTGTCCCTAGCAGGAGAAGTGTCACAAACTGTGCTCTCTGGCAAGAATACAGTTCGCGGACTTCCGATGAGCTGTTGAACGAAATATCCTCTGCTTCTGAAGACTTCAAAAGATTGGTTAGTTCTGTATTCTTCTCTCTTTTGGTAAGACAGGGAACTGATTTACCGCTGCTGCAGAATCCAGACGTCGAATTGTCCGGGGAGGCCGTCATCGCCGGCCCATATTACTGCTTAGTTGGAGCTGGCCCCGTCCCTTCGGGTTCAAGAGAGAGACCGAGCCACGGCCTGATTTCGCGCGACGCATCTCCTCGTCGAAGAATCCCCAACCTATGGGACCTGAAAACGAAAACCGTGCCAGAGATGGAGCTGTGCCAGCTAAAACACTACATAAAGCCCGGCGATACCTGCGAATCAATCCAGAAGCTGTACAACTTGTCGTTCGAGGACCTTCATAATTGGAATCCATCGATTGGGAAATGCTGTGAATCATTACATGCTGGAGATTGCATCTGCGTGACAAAGCCAACGGGAGTCTTGCATTATGGGCTAAGCGGGATAAGTTTTCCGTAGATGAGGAAGGCTGATGGAATAGGGGGTTATGACTGTTCATACATGCATAAGTAGGTAGGTTT
Source organism: Ophiocordyceps camponoti-saundersi (nom. inval.) (assembly GCA_003339415.1). Classification (NCBI taxonomy): domain Eukaryota; kingdom Fungi; phylum Ascomycota; class Sordariomycetes; order Hypocreales; family Ophiocordycipitaceae; genus Ophiocordyceps; species Ophiocordyceps camponoti-saundersi. The sequence continues at coordinate 13,717 of PDHQ01000119.1, forward strand.
CATGAGGAAAGTGTTTACATAGAATAGCTTGTTAGATTCGAGGAGAGGTTCTATGTCTCACAAGACAGAGTAGTACATATGAAGCGTGGTGTCTAGTTGTGTTCAATACATGATGTATCAACAGCAAAGGGTCGACTCAAGAGAAACCGGGCTTCACCTTGAAAACCAGCTGGCGGTCATATCGCGTAGAGTATTCGTCCCGCAGTGTATATCTCCGCCGCCGGAAAAGTGCGAGAACCAGTCGTCGACAAAAATAACGCTGTAGTTGACCTTGGCATAGGCGTTCTCCACGGCCTCGGCCAATATGTCTATGCCAGCAACGAGCGGCCCCCACGGATCTGGGGCAATGACGGTCGAGTCGCTGATGACGATGCTATTGATCGAGCCTGGATACAAGGTGCTCACCGAAGGACCTGGCTTTATCTCCTCCCATGCTCGCGCATCGCGATCCTTCTCGTCTCCCGTTTCGAGTCTGGCTCCAGTCTGCTGCCTGCTGTCATCATGCCTCGGCGTGCCTGCTGCCCGTTCGTCTTGGGCTTTGACCTTAGATTTAACCGTCCAGGTAGACTTTTTAACAAGCCTTCCTTGTGTGCCTCTGCCTCGATCCCCAATCCAATTATCCTCTTCTGCGACGAAGTCGCGGCAGTGGTGATCAAAGACAGTCGAACTGTTTTCGTACCCGTTGAGGTAGAAAATGGCTGGTATGCGGATGATTTCCGCGTCCGTGATGCCCGTCTCTCGCTTGATGATGTCGACGTTCTCGTCTATGGCCTGCGCGCTGTAGTCTTGCAGGAAGCTCATGTAAGGAAGAAGGAGTGAATCTTGGATAGTACTGGCCGGCAGACATTCATCTCTGTCCGAGGGGAATTTTGGGCGTGAATGAGACTTGACCTCGCCATGGCCGGCCATGAAGGCATCTTCAAGCAGCTTCAGACCCGCAAGCGGATCGCTGACCACCAAAACCCAACCTCGCTTACTTTCATACGGTAGAAACTGCATGAACTCGTCCGTGTGGCCGATATAAAGCCAACTGGTATCAAGCTCAATAGGGTTCTGCAACTCCTGAGACTTGAGAAAGTTCATCATAAAGGGTCTCTTCCCGTCCTGTGAACCCATGACCGCTCGTCCTGCCGGATACGTCTTCCCTCTGTGAGAATAAGGAGGGATAGCCTCGAGGTTACCAGTAGAGTCGCTCGTGTCACCCCAGGCTAGGTACTGGACGGCTCCGACGGTATCGGACCGGAGCGTCTGAAATACCTGACGTCCGCTTCGGCGATTTCTCTGAGCCGACCTGATCATGACGCGTAAGCCGACGGGGCCGTCGGGGCCGGGTATTGACATGTAGCCCGGTTCGAAAAAGTCTTGAACCCATATGTCGCTAAGGCTACTGTGGTTGAGCTGGAGCAACGGCAGGCCTGCCTCCTTGGCTATTTCGTCAAGATCTTGAACGAACTTGGCCTGGACGGCATTGGTTCGGAATTCCGTCTTGTTCACGTCCTTGTCCTCTAGAAAGGCAGATTGCACGATGAGCTTCTCGGCCTTCTGTAGGTGATTGTGTATCAAGACAGGGGCAACGCGTAGCTGGACCCAGTCAATGGCCTTGACCCTTCTCGCGTTTCTAACTGTGAAATGGATATCGGCTTTCCCATTCCATCTTCCTGGGCGACGGACGTCTCGAGCGTCAATGCCCAGCTCGAGGCCGCCACGCAACTCCGAAGCAGAGAAGTTGTGATTTGAGCTGATATAAATCCATTCAGACCCCTTTTTCTGAAAGATTCGCGTATTCAATGCCGCTACTGTCCCAAAGACAGTAATAGAGCCTACGTCTTTCGGTTTCAGAGCCGATGTGAGCACAGGAAGGGTCCGAAGCGGTGCCAGATATCTTGGGTTGCGAAGGATGTTGTCTGCAGCATCGTGGCACGAGCCTAGCTCCTCTTCGGGCGTTGACTTTGTTATCTTCAACGAGCATCGACGATCTGTGTCGACGATGTTGGCGAGAAACAGCGCTCCCGAGTCCGCCGTCCAGATGCGCTTGCCCGCGACGTCGCTATCGCCCTCTGTGTCGACGACGCCATCTCTGTTGCTGTCGGCGAGGATCGTGACGGTCATGGGCTCCCTCGAGTACTTCATCCTCAAGTTATCGAAGGTGTCATGAATAAAGTTGACTGCGTTGGCGACCTCAAACGGCGCGCCTATGGCTGTTGAGACGTGTCCCATGAGAGCGGCGAAAGAGGAACCTGAGTTCCACATGTTTCCCAAAGAGCACCAATGTGGTAATTTCAGGGGCAAGTTAGAAACTTGTGTCTTCTTTTTCCTTTTCTATCAGTTTCTTTAGATCGGAGGCTGCATTGTTTGTTGACTGGATCGAATATTACAGCAGGATAAGAACTAGGACGAGCCAGGCTGGTCTCGCCGGTAACAGACTTATAGACTTGTAGACTTATAGTTAAATATAGTAATTTCCCTCGATGGGCTTCATTCGTGGGCACTACATGAGATTGAGGTTGTCAGCGGATTGTGAGCACTATGGGGTCAGTCAGTGTTCATAAATCAATGCTTAATGAACGTTGAATTGAGCCGGGATGAGAGTCCGTCGGCTAGGATTTAAGCAGTCGTCGGCTGGCTACGATTTCATTAAGGGAAGTCGTTCACTCAAACACAGGGCTTTGACGGAAAGCACGGCAAAAACCTTTGCTTCAACCTCGGTCGAAGGCAAGGGCATGTGTGGCCTTATTTCTGAGCGAGAATGTCCCAAGTCCGCAATGACCGTTGGTTGCGGGCCCTGTGATGATGAGTTGGTAGAGAGGTTTTATTTCAACATACTTTGGCTTGAGTTGCTCAAGATCCACACGACGGCTGCTGTTACTACTATTTAGAGAAGGCGGTTGACTTACAGAATGGCCCGGGATCGCGGGACATTTGCTGGTTCCTCCAATTCGTTTCCCCCTGCATGTGCACTGTCTCCATACTGTCATACATATGTAGGTATGTTTGGAGATTATACACAGAAAGATGTGTTTATTCTCTTGATCAGTTGTCGGTCTTGAAGTCCCGGCAGTCTAGCAGATTTAACTGTCTCGAAAATAGACTCACACATACATATGTATGTATACACATATATATATATATGTAGATATATCTATTTATGTGTATGTGTCTCTATATGCGATACAAACGAGCGGAGACGGCTTCAACGAGCGTAGAGCCGATGAAGCCGATGAGACTGTAGGTATGTATGTGCATAAAATAAGAGCCGATGTGGGAACTGCCCAGATTCGAGACTCGCACCATTTTCTCCTCTGCAGAACTACATAAATACTAGCAGAAGTAAACGCGGCGAGCGGAACACGGGAGCCAGCATACGTATCCACGTATGTTGGTAGTTGGTGGGAGACAGCATCTTCAACCTGACATACTACACAAGTGATTTCTTGCGGCCGTCAGAGGGTAGATAGGCTGGCCTTTGAGAGATCTTAGTGACTACCTAGGTAGGTTGGCTGGTAAGTTAACCAAACACTTGGTGGTGAAAGTTTTATCTACTAATATTTACAAGCAACTGTTGTGATGGTGAGTTTCTTGTTGCAGGACGACGTCCGTCATATCATAGTAGGCAAGGTGAAGGAGCTGACAGCTAGCCGATTATGTAATCACAAAATCCCCATGACGCCCTTCCATCTCACGTGACGCTCGTTGGCTTGCCCAGGCTGTCACTGTATGAGTTCTGCCTACCTACCTAGTAGTAGTAGGTACGATAGCCTCATCCTTCCCCTCTTCTCGAACCTCTCTCTGTTTCATGAAGCCATGGCAAACAGTCTCTCCTCTTCAGTCCCTGCAGAATCGTTCGAATCATCCAACTTCCAGCTTCTCTTCGGCAGCCCGGCTAGCAGTCGTTTCTACGCCTGAACCTCGCCACGAAGTCGGCCTTCGCCATGGACGGGAGCGACGAAAGCAAAGCAGCTCTACAGACATCGTGGCGCTACTGGACTCACTTCATGTTCAAATGCATCGTACACAGTCCCAAACCCGAAATTGATCAGTTTCGCGGCTTCGCCCAGTATCTCAACCGACAATATCCCCTTCCGCCCATCTTCATCGCCGACGTCTTCTTGAAACCGATTTACGGCAATATCACCCTTACTCCGCAATTTCCCATATATGTCAAGGCCCTTTGCCAGCTTGGCTTGGTCGACGTCTCATCCGTTCTGGTCGCTCTTTGCAAATATTCTTCGCTGAATGCCTACATCCGCCACCCGTCCCGCACTGGCGAAGATGCAGAGGATCATGTCCAATCCCCCAACAACCTTGAACAGCGGAGGATTTGGCGGGTCTCGAGTTGGTTCGAAGAGTTCTTCTTCTATCAGCTTATCAGGACTCTGGTTGACGGCTCCGCCTTTCGAGACATCCGCTCGACCTTGGTGCTCGTCAAAATCGTCTGCAAATGGATGGCTTTGTTCACTGCGGCCTCGGCGGCCGTTGCCACCGATATACTCGCTGAAGTACAACAAGCACGAGAACGAGATGGCTTGCCGCGGGGACAGGAGGACCTAGAAACTTCTCGAGCCGCTTTCCTCCCTTTTCTGACACGTCTTGTCGAGACTCCGGCTCTCGTCGACGCTCTCCGGCACCCGATTGCCCGAGGTACGGAATGTTCATTCTACCTTTTGACCACAGTTCTTAATCAAGTCTGCAGATGTTCGCAGAGAATTGCTTGAAACTCTCACACGCTTCAGACACACTTTGCCGCCGGATACAAATTTTGGCGAGAGGCTCGACATGTTTCGCTGTGAGACGCTGGCTCGACTCGACCCGCTCCCCAAGAATAGGCAAGCCGACGCCATGGACGAATTCCTAGAGCCTGTTATGCGACTGGAAAATTTTGCAATTCCCGATATCCCCATCCCCAATTCGCGGGCTGGTCTCTATGTCTACTTGAATGCTGCGGTATGCCACTCCGGTCTCAACTCCTGCTCCGTTAGTCGTGGCAACGATACTAGGCTATTTCGCCTCAGGAAACTCACTCAAATTCACTCGCTGACGGACGCAGCTCGTAGGGCGACCACTGATCGATGATGCCATGCTAATTTCCTTCCTACACAATCGATATCAGGTATGTTACCCACTGATGCAAGATTGGACCGAGACTGAAGTGGAAAGCAGGGCGAGACGCAGTCGAGCGCTATCGATCTCATCGTGGCCTCATTCGATATTCTCGCCAACACAGTTTTCCGCAGTGAGGGTCCTAAGGATGCCCATCTCTTACGGTCGTTTCTCATCAACAAGTTGCCTCTGCTTCTGTGCCAACTTTTTGCATCTCAGTTCTCCACGGCCTCGTCCGAGTATTGCATTACCGAGGCCCTCAACCAGGTCGACACGAGCGTCTTTCCCACAGCTTCCCTGATGTTCGATGAAACTAGGAGTAACAATCCGTACACAGAGAGCGTCAGGGAAGATTTTTGCACTGCATGTGCTCTGCATGGCCTCGTGCGACGAGAACACGTCGAGCGAATACTAGGAGAGACATCCATGTCCTACGAGCCATCATTGGAAAAGTATTCCAAAGATAAGCTCGTGCAGAGCTGCCTGTCGGACCCGGACAGGATTCAGGGCTTGGTCCGAGATATTGACAAGATGGACGGCAACGTAGGGGCCATCTGCCAGGCTCTCGTCGAGGTGCGATTGCGTGCTCCTCGTCGTCAAGCCGTCCCTTGCTGCTGACCAGACCTGCAGCTCATGCGCCAACTCTGCGACAGCAAAGAGACCATGTCGCTCAAGCTGTTGTGTAGCCAGCTGGCACATAAGCCTCAGTCTCTCGATATACTTTTACTATTCGAGAGGTTGCCTGCCGTCCTCGAGCCGCTGTGTCAGCTCCTGGACAACTGGAGATATGACGACGATCAGGGGGAATACCAGCCAATTTACGAGGAGTTTGGTGGGATATTGTTGCTGGTCCTGGCTTACGCATACCGATATAATCTGAGGGCTGCAGATATCGGCATCGTTTCATCTGACTCGTGCGTCGCCAAGATTTTGGATCGGGCTCACATCAGTCGTCCTCTCGACGAACTTACGGAGCAGGAGAAAACCCATGTTAACGGCTGGATCCACGGCCTCTTCGGCAGCGAGACGGGCGGTCTTGGGGACGACCTCATGTCTTCGTGTCCACCTCAGGACTTTTACTTGGTTGTGGCGTCGCTGTTTCAGTACATCGTGAGCGCCTACACCCACGGCTATCTTAACGTGGAGAGCCTGAAAAGCGGTATAGAATGTGAGTTGTCGGGTATGAGCGCATATCGCGGCATATACTGACGGCAGCAGACGTGGTGGACACATTCCTGCTCCCGTCTCTGGTGCCGGCTATTCGTTTCCTGGCGGACTATCTGTGGGTGGACCAGAAGGAGCAGAAGTCGGTCATCAAGATCCTGCAGCTCATCCTACTACCGAGTTCCATCTCGGGCGAAGCTTCGGCGATGCTGTCGTCGGTGAAGAACTTGATAGCCAAGCCGCTCGAATACTCACTTCGATCATACCAGAAGCAGGATCCCAAGAACCAGGATATCGAGCCCCTTCTCCGGGCTCTCCGGGACAATCTGCCGCTATCTCGACGGACGGGAGGCGCGGAGCACCACGAACTAGACTCGTGGTCAAATAGTTCGAGCAGCGGTCTGTCTGGTGCGATTCGGCACACAGTTCAAGGGCTAGTGCAGATGCACCACGGCGTCAATGTAATGCCTACATCGTACACGCACCGACAGACCATCGCGGCATGTCGCATAGTGGGGACTAGAAGGGTTCTGCGAGCGATGCTTGACGAGATTCGTCACCAGCCCGAGGCCTACGATGTGGTTACGATGCTCGTATGCGCGCCAGACGTTACGATTGAATCGCCGGCAAGTGGTCTGCTGGAGGCAGCAGGCAGCGCGGCGTCCCAGCGACGGCTGACGCTGCGCGAGGCGCTCAAGGCGGAGTCTGAGAGCTGCCTGAAGCCGAACAAGAAGGAGGAGGCAGAGACGGTGGTACGGCTTCATAGACGGGTCGAGGCGATGTTGGCGCTACCGGCGGCAGCGACGATGCTGGAGGCGCCGGACATACCGTCGCTGGACCTGAGCGGCGGACCGGGAGCACTCGTCACCGGTGGCATGGCGGCTGTGGCGCAGGGCGCCGGCGGCGGCATGATGATGGAGGCCGTCGGGCTCGACATGGCACTAGGCAGCGCCTCGTCGGACCTAGGGCTCGGGGGCGTGGGCGGAGGCGGGCTGGAGGCAGCAAACGAAGGGGAGATGTTTTGTCGGACGCTCGACCCCCAATTGGAAATTTACTGGGGAGACGGGATGAATACGAGCGGGGGGTGAGACGATTATGGTGAAGGAGGAGACTTTGGCTGAGGAGGTTTCTTTTTCGAAGGAGTCCTGGATCGATGGCCTTCCTGGATTAATAGACGGTTATTACCTACATAGGTAGACAGACACTGCTTGATATGTGTGTCAGTATCCGTACGGAGTATGGGGGGAGTTGATAGGGCGTCGACACAACAGGTTATATGCATGGCCAAAAGGCGTCGTCGTCGTTAGTCACAGGCACGCGACTGCAGAGGTGGTGGCGTAGAAGGTACGGAGGTTAACAGCTATAAGTATCTCTTCACCCGTCGACCACCATCTAATACCCTACCTCTGCTAGGTATACCGCTATAGAATCTTCTCTTCCTTTCCGCTCATATCTTATCTTATTAGCCCCCCCCCCCCTATGGCCGTAGGCCACGTGCGTGTGCACGTGACACGCCTATCTATATATATATTAGCTTAGCTCGGGCTATATAGGGCTCTTACTATATAATATAAGATTATTATATCCTATATATATCGTACTACTATATAGTTAGTAGCAATTCTACTTATCGTTCGCCCCGGGGGAGCCCCTATTCCCTTATTTCTACCCGTCTCTTCCTACTAACTATAACTATACTTATCGTATATTAGCCGTTAAGGCACGTAAAGTATTAGTAGCTATTAATAGCCTTATATTACTATTACTAAATATACTATAATTACGAGCTTATTAACTATAATTATTACTTAGTAGCTTATTATAATATAGTATTATATTTTACGATATTATCGACGAAGAGGATCGAATAGATATTATATATATCTTTACTATATTCCTTAAACTAAACCTTAACTACTAGCTAGTTAAGTAAGCGACCTCCCCCGTAATATTAAGATAGGTAGTTATATCTTAGAAAAAATAGGCCTAGTATCTACTTTATAATATCCTTCCCTACGATATATTAGCCCGACGCTTACGGATACTAAGTATAATTACTAATAATATACTCTAAGATATAACCGAGGCTACGGACTTTACTTAAGCTTACTTACTATTATTTACCTCCTCCTTATTCTATTTATAGCTATTAGAAAAACCCGACCTATTACGCTTAAAGTTACCTATATTATATCTTATAAACGCTATAAAGTAACTTCGTATTAATACTAAATTTTAGCGTATACTATTACTATTTTTTAAATATACGTAGAAGGTAAAATAGGTTAAGATATCTACTAGCCTACCCGGAGGCTACGCTAAAGGCTCCGGACTTACCCTAGGTACTACGCCTATACTAGACTTATCGAATACCTTAAAGATATTACTTATAGCTAATCTTACTATATAGATAATTACCTATATATTTAGGGAAAATAACTAAAATATAATATCCCTAATAGTAAAAGCTATCTATAATATCTATAATAACTTATAATTTACCTTAGGTATATTAGCCGTAAGCGTTATAATTACCCTACGCTTAATAGATATCGGCTTTTTTAACTTAGATAAAAAAGATATTACCGGTATTAGTATATTATTAGATAGTAAGTTAACTATTTATATATACGTATTTATATTTAATAATAGGCTTTAGTACCTTATAAGAACTTATAGCGAGATCTTAATATATAAAATATAAACTTAATATTTATAAAAATCGGCCTTTATTTAGTATACCTAAATCCTATCTAAAGAAATACGATAAGCGCTAAAATAAAGTATTATTAAAAATATTATTACTAAGTTATATAACCGCTTTAAGCCTTATTACGGCGAAGCTATAATATAACTTAGATAAGTATATTTCGGGCTTATTAATATCTATTATAGCTAAGATATTTACGTATTTATTTAATAAATTATCCGCGATATTAAGACTTATAATTATAATACCTAAAGCTAGCTACGCGCGGTATACTAGGTATTCGATAGAGTACTTTAAGGAGTAATAGATAAACTTAGCGAATATATAACTATTAATAACTTCTTCTAATCTATTTAAGTTAAGGACTTAGCTATCTAACGATAAGTATTAGAGAAATACCGCGGTACGCCGAATATCCTACTAATATTACGATAAGGCTAAGGCCTATATAACGCCTTACCCTAATTCTAGCTTACTTTTAAACCTTTTAAACCGGACTAATAAGGGCTATTACTTAGTAAAGGTTAGGATAGACGCGGTTACGGGGGCCGGGGCTTTTATAACGTAAACTAAGGGTATAGCTATAACTTATAAGGATACGGCTATAACTTACCGTATAGTCGCGGCCGTAAGCCCGATCTATACTATAAAGTAAATTATAGTAAAGGTAATAGCTACCGCCCGCCTTATAATAAAAGTAATAGTTATAGCTAAGGTAACTACTAAAACCTACCTCGTCCTTATAATAGCTTTAATTACTAGCTCCTACTTAACTAAACGCTATACTAAAGCGGCCGTAACTTATTCCGAGAGGCACCCCTACTAGTACTAGTAAGATAAGCACCTTATACTAGTATAGCACTATTACTAACTAGCGTATAATAATAAATAGTATAATATAAGGGGTTTACGGAAAATACGCCTAATACCTCGGACTAGTATAAAGAGATAAATAAGTAATATAATTAGTAAAAATAGCTAGAAAACTATAATAGTTACTAGGACGCCTATACCGCCCCTAATATATATAATTATAATAAATAAGCGTACTATATAGAGATATCTAGCTTCCCTTATAACTTATAAACCGGGGAGCTATAAGACTAAATAGATACCCTACCTAAACCTAAAAATATAAGCGATACTTATTATATTACTACTAAACCCTAATATACTTATATATATCGTATATATAACTTCGTCGCCTTAAGCTATAATAAACTTTTCCGCTATCTACGCGTATCGTATATAATAAATAATATATTATAAGTATTCTTCGCTATTATAATAGAATAAGGTTAGGACTTACCTTAGTTATCTATTTTAGCGACTAATAGAATTCGTATCTACGAATTTAATACTATACCCCTTATAAGACTAAGGTAATAAACCTACCTTAAGCTTTAGATTTATCTAAACTTATCCTAGCTATATATAATATTAGATATCTACGCTAATATAAGCTATAACGTTACGATAGTAAACTATTTATAGATTACGATATTCTATCTTAAGCTAACTATTTACTTCTAAATATAAGTATATACTATATATAGTATTAGATTAGATATATATAATATTAGGGAATACGTAATATTACCTATAAACTTTATCGGGTAAAATATATCCGGTATCGACGTAGTCGCTTACTTTACCGCGAAAATTATACTTATAGATAACCTTTACGCTAATATACTAATTAGAATAGATATCCTTAAACTATAAAGCGTTAATATTATTAACTTATAAGGATATGCTATTTTCTAGTATTATAGCGTGCGAGTTCGTATAATATTATAATAGCTAGGCCTAGCTTAGCCGCACGTCTTCCGCGTTATTACTAGATAAGAAATATCGATCGCCCTAGGTTCTACGTATATAGTATAAATAACTTACTATATATTACCACTATATAAGTATATCTTCGAGCTTATCGCTATACCTAGCCTTAGGAGCTACGCCTTACTCGCTAATAGCGTTACTAAATAAGCTATTATAATAAATATAACTATCCGATATATTATACTCGCTAAATACTAGCTTATTAGCTATTTATATCGCTTAGATATAGCTATATATAGATACGAGATCCCGCTAGAGAACGTACTAATAGTAGCTAACCTCGCTATTAGGAACTTAGAAAGGCCGGAATAATACCTATTTACCCCTCCTAAAAATAATAAGGTTCTAACTTATAATATAAGAGTCTCTATCTATATAAGGCTAGGTATAGATAATACTAAACGCTTATTATAACTTATTACGTAGTATATAGATATTTTTTATAATAAGGGATTCGCCGCGTATAACGAAGATAAGATATTATAAATATAGCTTATCCTAAACTAATATATATTTATTCTAAAGAAATATAAGGTATATCCTTTTAGACTTATAGAATAAGAAATCGTGCGTATTACCCTTAGTAAGCTAAAAGCTATAAGTAAGGTTTTTCGTATACGGGATTAAGTGCCCTTCGCCCTGCCCGTATTTATAGTTTAGTAAGGGATACCTCTTAAAAAATATATAGTTATTAACGCTTAACTTTTTAATAAAATATACTTATAAGATTAATATCTAATATATAACTAAAATAAGATATAAGCTAAATTAGCGTACGCTATCTATATTATTATAATAAACGCTATAAGTTTCTATTACTAATAGAGAATATACCTAAATTTAAGATAAAGCTTTACTATTATTATAACTAATAAATAATATATATTTAATATACCTATTATAAGCTATTATAGCTATAATATATATATATAACGATAAGTCGACTATATCCTACGCTATACCGCTACGGACGCTTACTATAACGATATTATTATCCTATCTATTAGTATTAATTAATATCTATAAAACCTTAAACTTATCTTCTAGTACTTACGTAACTTAAATATTAATATCGAACCTAGTAAGTTATTCGTAAGATATAATACCGTTATAATGCTCGGTTAAATATATAATAATTACGGACTATATATACCGGAAGAGAAACTTAAAGCTATACGTAAACTTATCTTCCCTAAATCGATAAAAAACCTAAAGTATTTTCTTAGCTTTATAAGTAGCCTAAGATACTATATATTATAATACGCTATAATTATAAAACCGCTATAATAACGGAAAACTAAGCTTTAGCGTTACTACCGCACTATTAAGTAGACTAAAAACTATATAATAAAAAGCGGCACGAAGAAAATAAGGACCGCGATTATTAATATCGCTATCCTATTTACGGCCGAGCTCCGCGTATTTAATAAGATAAAGATAGCACTAATAAATTATATAATACTAATATTCTTCGCTATAAAGCGTATTCTCTTTATAAACTTTAATATATCTTATAACGGTATCGGCGTTATAGTTTACTATATTAATAACGCTATAATTAACTTTCTTAAGATAGATAGATTAATTACGAAATACCTACTTATTAAATCGATATAGCTAATAGCGTTTTTATTACGATACCTTATACTAGCTAAGAAGAAATATTAGTTTACGGAGCTAAAAATAGCGGGATATATATAAATATTTTCTAAATACTATATATAGATTAATATAATAAAATACCTACTAACGATTTATTTTATAGATTATATATTTATTATATCTATATATCGATAAATAGATATTGCGAATATTATAGCTAGATTAGCTATAAACTATAAGCTCCTAAGGGGTATAAAATACGTTAGTCGCTTTAATATAAGACCGATTTATAAAAGCGGTTATACGTATATTATCCTAAACGCACTAAGTTAGCTCCTAGCCGAATACGCACTATAGCTAACTACTACGCTTAGATAATTAAATCTCCTCCTTAACGATAAGCTTAATAATTAAATCTAAGTTATAACCTTATAGGGCGATATATATTAAGCGATAACGATACTAGAACTTACCTTACTAGCTACTATATTCTATAAGACCGGCTAATTTATAATATATATAATTACTATATCTAATAACTTTAAGTAATAATTCTTAGAAGGATATTAGAATAACCTAATATATAAAGGTATCCTAGAGATAATTACCGGTAACGATACCTTATAGCTAATAGATAGGGCCGCCTTACTATTTTATATTAAGATAAATAGTATACTCTAATACTAAACTTTTAACGCTATACCCTAACTATATATCCTAGTATTATATATATAATATATCTTTTCTATAATCTATAATAATAACTATATAAGATACGACCGCCTCGTAAACTAACTTTAGCCTTTTTTTATTTACTATAGTTATCGCTTACTACGATAATATTTTTAAATATGCCCGATATACGAAATATATCGTATATAATAGTATTAACTATATAAGTTATTCTAACCGATCTAAGTATTAGTAAACCTATACGAAACTATTAGCCTTAACTTCTTACTAAGCTTACTTATATCTAATAATAGCTATAACTTAGCTATAATCGTAATAGATTAACTATCTAAAAAAATTATTATCGAACTATACCGAAAAATAGATTCCGCTACTTAAAATAGTATCGCCCTAACTAAGTATCTTTTAAATAGTAATTAGGGACTATTATAAAATATTATTATAAATAGGGATCTTAAGTTCTTATTAGTAATATAGCGTATAATATAGCGATAATACTAAACTTAACTATCTTACTTAACCGCGTACTACCTATAAACTAATAATTAGTGTAAGGGAAGCCTATATAAGATATACTAAAAAAGAGAGATAGCGATAAGCAAATTAGAAGAGAGGAAGAAGAGTATATAAGTATAGATTATAGAGGTTTACTTTAAGAGTTATATTAAAAGCAAAGCTAATTCTTACCGAATTATAATATTAGAAATTACTACGAACTATATACGAGGAGGTTATAACTTAGGGGTAAACTCCTCGCAATACGAACTATATCTTCCGGAGTTTTATCTAAGACCTTAGCGTAGTTTAAGAACTTATCTTCCGTATCTAACTACTTTATTAAGACTAGAAGCGCGTTATATATACTTTAAGTAGTTTCGGTAAAGAGTTATAATAGCTTTATAATATTTATATAATCTTCTAGTTATCTTTCCTATATAGTTATCTTATAACTTTATTATAACTATCTCCTTATTTTAAATAATTAGATATTAAGGTAAGATAGTTATAAGTTATTATAGGTTTATTATAGTAAAGTAAAAAATAAAAAAAAGTCGCGGGTAAATAGGGCGCGTTATTAATAATAAGGAGCGCGCGTAATTATAGTAACGGTAATAATTTATTATTAGTTCGAGTAAGGGTATAAGTAACTTTAAATATATATTACTATTATTATAATTTTTTCCCTTCTATTATCTCTAAAAAGGTTAAGCTTTTAATTTTAGACTTTTATACGCGATAATATTATAGTATATCCGGAAAAGATAATATTATATAGTAAGGTTACTAATAGCTATTATATTTATTATAACGCAGATAAGGTAAAACTTAGTATAAGTCCGCTTAATAATAATATACCGCGTTATAACGTAAAAATACTATAAGCTACTTCGTAAAAGACTCTAAATAAGAGAACGGAGGCCGGGCCTATAAGGGATATTACGGAGACGCTTAATAAGAAAAGTATAAAGCGTAAGTAAATCGTTCGCGCGTTATAAAGTATCCGTTAATATAGCGTAAGGATTTCGAGTAAAATATCGCTTATTACTATTATAGAAGAAGATAGGAGAGGTAATAAGCTACTTATTAAGGTATAAAAGCTAAATCCTATTTTATAGAAACCTAAAACCCTTACTAAAATATTATTAAATATTAGTAAGAAGAAAAAAACTATAATACTAAGTAATAAGTTATCGGAGCGTAAGTAAATTAATTAAGTATTAGCTAGGCGGTGCTAATAGTTTATAGGCCTAGTAGATACTAGCTCTACGAGTAGGAGATCCGTAATTAATAGATTATTTATAAGTTTTAAGAAATTAACGCCGGGTAAGACGGGGGCGTTATAGGAGGTAATAGCTAGTAGTAAGACGCCGAAAAAGGCGCGAGAGCCGGTATAGAAAACTCCTTCGTCTTATAAGAAATCGGTAAGTAAGGTTGCCGAGACGGCGCCGAAAATAACCGTAAGCGAGAGGGATATTAAAGGAAAAGCGTAGTAAGCTATACGAATTACTAAACTACTAATTAAGAAAAAGGTAATAGAGGATCGGGCTAAGGGTAAGAAATATAAATATATTAGTCCCTTATCGATATAAAGATACTAATATATTTTAAAGGTTTTAAGTAAGGAATTTATTAATTTCTTAAATAAGGAAAATTTAGATAATTAAGATATTCTTATTAAGGCGCCGGTTATCTAAGTAAAAGATATTCTTAACGATAATAATTAGTTTAATATAAAGTAATATAAGTTTACGAAAATATATCGGAAAATAGTTAAGATTAATAAAGCTATAAAAAGAACGCGGTTTACTAATACGTATTTTAATACTAAGTATAACGCCGAAATATTAACTTATATTTATAGGGCCTTAAAAGATAAGAAGGTATCGGTATTTACGCTAATAGGAAAAAAGGTAGCTAAATAAACCTCCTTATCGAAGCTAATAGAAGTTATAAAAGCGGTTTAAGTAGAAGGTAAGTAAAGTAGGGTCCCTTCGTAGTAGAGGCGAGGGCCTATTATTAACTAGTATATAGCGCTTAAGAAGATACCTATTATTAATAAGGAAAACGTATTACGCTAGTTAATCTTTAATATAGCGAAAAAGGAGGGGAAAAATACAGCGGCCGTAGCTTATTTAATTATATATGCCCGGATTTAGAATCGTACTACGTTTAAGTAGCGTTAGAATATACTAACTAATAAGGGAGTTACGGCTAAAATTCGTCGGATAATCGTAAACGAATTTAACTTATATTAGTAAGAGATATAAGGTCCTAATCTTTATAAGGTAGCGCTAATTAGATATAATAAGTTAGATAGTAATAGCGAGAAAGCGTCTAACTTAACTATAGGGCTAGCTACGCTATAACTAATATAGCTTATTATAAAGGTATTATATATCCGAGGAGAGAGGGTATCGATTATAGCCTATACCTTTGTAAAAAAAAATATAAAATAAACGATATCTGCGGACTAGTTATCGTTATATACCTAAGATAATATCGTAAGGGATAAAATACTTAGTAATATTAGAAAATAGCTAAACCGATATTAGAAATAAAGGAAAGTATTAGTTAGGCTCTCTATACGTATAGAAATTATAGAAAATAGAAGTAAGTTCTAAATCGTCTATATATATACTATCTAGTAATAGTAGGGGTATTTATACGTGGTATATAGGGTGCCTACGTAAGCAGAACTAACTAAATAATAAATAAATACTAGCACTTTCTCTTTTTCGCTCCTTCTCGCCCGCTTACGGGCGCCGGGTTCCGGAATTCGCTACGCTAAGTCTTTAAAAACTTATAGGACTTATTACGCCGGGTCTCTAAAGAGTTAAATTACCTAGTACGTAAAGTCTCTAGAAATATAATCTTACCTAAGCGTAAAGCCTTAAGTTATATTAATTTGCGTAAGTATAATATTATAAGGTAAGGTACCGAGAGCTAACGTAACTACCTTATACCTTTATACCCGGGTCTCCTTACTTAGAAAAACTATTTTTCCTAGGGTATATAAAAGGAAAATTTCTTTTCTTTTCCTTTCTCTTTTCTTTTCTTTTCTTTTTCTCCTCGGGCCTCCTCTCTTTATCTCTCTCGCCCTCTCCCTCTCTCTCTTACTCTCTCTCTCTCTCTCTCTCTAACTTTCTATCTCTCTCTCTCTCTACGTCGTTATCGTTATTATCGTTATTACTATTATCGTTATCGTCGCCGTCTTCTTCTTTATCGCCTTCGGGGTAAGTGCTTACTTAGTATATATATAGTATATATATAAAGCTTATATTATACGAAAATAAAAACTAACTTATAGATATATAGCTTTTTACCTTTCTCGCCGCTACCGCTATTATTATTATCCTTAGTAATAATAATAGCGTAATAATAGTAATTACCTTAGTAATAGTAATATTAGTATTAGTATTAGTAATAATAGTAATAGTAATAGTAATAATAATAATAATATAAGCTGCTATAATAGTAATAATAGCGGTACCGGCGGCGATAATAGCGAAGGGCCCTCGTCGCCCCCCCCCCCTCCCTTAACGCCCCGGCTTAATAAACGTGGCCTTATTACCCCCCCCGGCTAGTCCTTAGCTAGCCGCCCCGCCGCCGATATACCGGAGACCCCCTCCTAGCGTAAGGTTATTAAAGGGAACTAGACGCGTTTAGTTCCCTACGATACTTATATTAGGAGGTTAGCGAGCTAGAAAGCTTTAATTCGAGCCTATTAGGAATAGGCCTCGGAACGAGCTAAGTCGTATTATAACTATACGAAAACGGGCATAAAGTGCCGGCTAGTAAGTTTATATTCCCTATTTATTCTTACGAAGCGGAGGTTAATAATATATATATAAGTTATTACTAGTACTATAAAGGCCGCTAAGGTATTAGCGGCGTTTATTAATAGCTACTAGCCCCTTATAAAAGGCACGGAGGAAGAGGTAAGCACTTATTACTACTAAGTATTATATATTATAGCTAATATTTCGTAATATCTACGGCTTAGCCGCGAGGCTAACTAGGCTTATAGAAAGTAAAGGTAGGGGGCCTAAAGGTAGGTAGGGCGTAGCGGCGGCCGTCTCCTTAAATATATATTTTGCTAGTCGCGTACGTTATTCCTTATCTAAGTAAATATAATAATATAACCTTCCCTTATTACCGTAAGTAGATTAATAAATATAGCGTAGGGTCTGCGTAGGCTATTTGCAAGCCCTACGTAAGTAGCGCGATAGGGTTACGTATACCTTATAACGTAATATTAATTATTATACCTTATCGTAACGATTATTCCGTCGCGATACGTACCTTTTAATATAAATAGCTAAGTTATTCGTATTAATAAGTTTCTAAAGTGCGGGGTTAGGGTTACCTTTTATTATTATATCTGCTAGATTATCTTTGCCCGTAATCTATTAGATATTAGAAATTTCGCAGCGCTTATACGATTATCTTAGAGATATTATATTAATTATAAATCTCTTCTCTTTCGTTATACCTAATTTAATAAGGTATTCGTATAACGAAAATAAGTTAATATAGATAATAAGAGGAACCTCTAGTAATCCGAGCTAGTCTATAATTATTTTTATAGTTATAGCGATCGATACGCCGATATTAAACCTACTCGTTATACCGTATACCTCGGAAGCGAGCACGCTTCGAGTTACCCTCTTATATTTTATCGAGCTCTAATAGATAATATTAGCCTTAATATTAAACTATAATATAGTTTATATTTTATTACCTATATATATTAAAAAGCTAATTTAGGACGAGAGGTCGTAGTTATTTATAAATAACCTATCTATAAAGACGAAGATTTTTATAAATTCGAGCGATAATAGGATATATCTAATACCTCTCTTTTAATTATCTATTTATTATTAAAGTTATTTATTTAACTTATCGTAATCTTTCTTATCTAGGTCTTATTTTTATACTATTACGGCTAAGTTATATATCGCCTTAAGTTAATAGATATATATAATATATACCCCTTAAGTATATTACTTATAGTATCTTTGCGGCGTATCTACTACTCTATAGTTAATAATATCGATCTTACTTACTTAACTTTTCTAGCGTAGTATAACCTTTTCTTTATCGACTAAGATACGCCCCTTATTAAAATCTGCCTTATTACCCTTCTTAAGTACGGTCTTTAGCTTAGATTTAAACCCTGCGATATCGAGTATATTTTCTTTCTTTATTACGAATACGTCGGTGCCGAGTATAAGTATATTATCGGTTTATAAGCTAATAATTCCGAAAAAAGCAGGGTCTTTAGATAAAATTAGAAAATAGGCGTTATAGGTTAACGTAGCTATATTTAGTTTCTCTAAATAATAGTTCTAGTATATATAAAACTAATAAATATCTACTTTGGCGATTCCGTAAAGGGGACGTATAACTTTAATAATAGTATACTTTAGGTACCGCTTCTTAAGTTCGTCGGGTAGCTTTATAAGGATTATTCGTAATAACGGGGTAGTAAATTACGGATATGCTTACGTGATATTATAAGTAGCTAAACTTATACCTTACTTAAGGAAGGTTAGTGCTAGTGCTAGAATAAGTCGTTAACTAACTCTCTAGATTATTAGGGACTAGGTTAAGATAGATTTCTTCCCTTAGTTACTATACCCTATAATAATAAGTCGTAACTTCTTATATAGGCATATTATTTTTCCCTTTATCTCCCGTACTATACGTATATGGAAAATACGATATCTATTATACTTCTTAGTATTAAATCTCTTAAACGTAAAGACCCCCTTTCCGATAAGTTTATCTATCTTCTCCTAGTTAAATACCTTAAATAGTTTACCTAGTATTATAATCTTATTAGCTATATAAAGTTAGATTACTAGCTTATAATCGTCGGTCTCTTTTCGCGTTACGTAGGAGGTTCTATATACCTTACGTAACGGTAACTAAATCTTAAATCTAACCTTTTTCCGTATCTTCTTAGTATTATCTTAGTTATCGTTTATAATAGTTATAATATCTATCGTAAGTATTAGTATAGGTATCGCTAAGTCGTTATCGCTATATAGGAGGGCCTGCGCTAGCCCTATATTAGCCCGGCGTAAGTGCGTTATATTATATCTCGCGTCTCTTTAGCCTGCTAAGGTAGTAATATATTTATAGTAGTAGTTTATCTCTTTATAGTAGTAGTTTATCCTCTTTAGGTTTTCGTAATATAGTTTAATATACGTAGATCGGAATTTCTAAGGACCTTATAATATATCGATTACCACGTTATATTTATCGATAGCGGCTAGTATAAATAGACCTTTCTATCTATCTTTCTCTTTCTATACCTTAACCTTACTTTAAAGGGGGAGGTCGAGTAATAGCGTAATATTAGGTCCGTTACGGGTATAGAGAGCCGAAGATAGTTATTATTTAGTAATATATACCCTTAATTCTTTTATAGCTTTTTTTATAGTATTAGCCCTTTATATTATTATCTAGGATAGAGGCGAGTCCTAGTTAATCTTAGGGTATACTCCGAAAACGAGTAGAGTTAGTATAAGGCTATTTAGTCTTATAATATTATTTATAGCTTTAACTACTATTTATAGAATTAACTCTTTCGAGGTTAAGGTCCTTAGTTCGTCGTAAAGGATATTAAATATATATTAGAGGGGGGAATAGGATTATTTAACCTTACTAATAGACTAGTACGCCTTTATAAGGACCTAGACGCACGATATTCCTATAAACTAGGCGTTAGAGCGGAATTCTTATAACGAAAAATTAGTTCCGGCGTTATAATAGATAATATTAAGTAGTCTAAGGTATATATTAATCTAATACGATTTAAGCACTTCCTAGGTATACTTTATAAAAAGTAATAGAAGGAACCTAGCACTTTAGAACGCCGTTATAGTATCTATTATATAAAGTACTAGTCTCGAGAGAAGGTAAAAAACGTTAATAGTAACCTTATAGTTAAAGTTATAGTTATCTTAAAATCTAAACTTAAAACGCTAGGGTATAGGACTATAAACTTAATAATAGTAGCAAAACTTAGTAATAGCCTTAATCTTATCGAGGGGTATATCGTTACTAGCTTTTTATAATAGTTAGTATAACCTCGGTACTACGGGGTATCCGAAACGACGATAAATATTTCGGAGTTATACCTCGGTAAGGTACGCGATCTTTACTTCGTTAGGGCGAATATAAAACTAAGAATACCCCTATTTACGTATAGTTAGGACCGTAATACCCTTACTTACGATCCTATCCTTAGTATTCTAAAGGTAAATCCTTAGTTTATCTATATCCCTTAGGTATAATAAGAAGGGCGTAGGTGCTTCTATAATATAGAAAGTAATATTACTAATTAGTATCTTTATTACGGTTAATCTTACCGAAGTTTATAGTAAACTTAGTTTAAATTAGATTATCGCTTTACTTACCTTTAAGGTATTTATTATAATAGTTAGATTAGATCTCTTTAAGGCTTAATACTAACCTATCCTAGCTATCGATACGTTTACTACCCCTATATTAATAAGGATTCCCTAGTACTATACGTTTAAGTACTTACTATTAAGGAAAAACTAAGAGGAAAAACCTTTACTATTTTATTCTTATAAAAGGTTATTGCCGGTTATAGAGTAGAAAAACGTAAACTAATATAAGGCTTACCCGATAAGTTTATCTTTATTTTTTTTAGGCTATAATTTAGATAAAGTCTCCTCGATATCGGTATCTTTTTTACCTTTAAAGTCCGCAAGGAAAGTAGAAAACTTTTTCTTTAGTAGGCCTTTAAATTTTCGAGCTCGGTTAAACTATTCCCTCGATACCTTTCTTTCTTATTCTATATAACGTATTAACTAATAACCTTCTTTATTATAAACGAAGCACTTTTTCTTCTATATACTAGGCTAAGTTTAGCGCTAGGTAGGTTTTATGCCGGCCTTACGTAGGCCCTTTACCTTAGTATCTAAGTACGTACGGTTAAGATAGTAGGCTACTTTTTCGATAATATCTTCTATAGTAAATTAGTATAATAGTGCATAAGCGAGGTATATTTTAAGTAAGGACCGTAAGTTCGCTTAAAGCGTCTTAACCTTAATCGCGGGTTTAAAGAGAGTATAATCTAGCTCTAGCACGCCTCGATACGCGTTTACTATCGCGGTGCGAAGAGGGAGGTTGCCTTCGTACTAAGGTCCGAGCGCTTTTTAGTAGAGGCGTAATTTCTTAAATAACTTCTATAGGACTTCGTATAATATTAACTTAGGATTTTCCCTTTAAACTATACGGAAAGTAATCGTAGTCTAATCGGTATAATAATAACTATAATTTACCTTAGTATCGAAGTACTTTTTAAGTTAGAGGTATATATCGGTAAATATATTATCTTATTTAATATGCTATATATAGTACGTTTATACTTATCCGGTTAGGATTTTTAGTAATAAAGTATAAAATAAGCTTAGGTGCACTTAGAGACTATAGTATATATTAAGTATAAGTCGGACCTTATTATTAAGTAAGTTATAAGGTTTATTAGTATAATTTCGGCTTTAATCTTATATTTTTATAAACCTTAGTATTACTTCCTTATTATTAACTTAGTTTTAGTATATTACTAATAGTAGTATTATATAAACCTCTATTAGGATCGATAAAGGATCGTTATTAGTATAGTTTATTACCTATATCGTAGTTATTACTAGCCGCGCTATATTATTATACCGGCCTATATTAGCCTTACGTAGGCCTAGCGTAGCCGGTGCGGTAGCCTTACTTTAGCCTAAAAACGGGTTATCCCGAAAATATTATATAACCTTATCCGGGGCTTTAAAGTAATAGGTTATAAGGTTTCCTATTATTAAGTATATTATTATTAGTAGTATACTTATTATTATATTAACTTATATATATTCCTCCGATCGCGGCGGTTAGTATATAGTAGTTATTTAAGCGTATAGTATATTCTTATTAGTATTATCCTCCGGTGCTAGTATAAAGTGCGGGGTAATACGCTTTAGCGATATAACGTATCGCGTAGGTAATCCCTAATCGGAGGCTTCCTAAAATAGCGAAAAATTATAGTCGGCCGGTTCTTAGGATTAGGGGAGGTCCTAGGCCCCTATTCTATAAGGACGTATCCGCTTTTACTTTACCTCCTTTTTAACTCGTAGACCTTTATAGTCGGACGATCTTTTAGGTAAAGTAAGGCCTAAAATAGCCGGTCGGAGGGCCCGTAGTATCGTAATACCTATTTCGAATATTATAGTATCGTATACCTATACCGGCTATCTCGCAGGGTAATCTATTACCTATAGAGTAATAAACTAAGGTCCGTAAGGACTATTCTTTAGTCCTATATATATCCCGTAGCGATATAATATATTACGAAGTAGTCGCTTAAAGTCCTTCTCTATTATATTTTACTTTTCCTCGTTCTAATCCTAAAAGTAATCTTAGAAAGCGTCGAGAAGAATAGAACCTTAGTTAGTAATATTCTACTCTATATCCGAAATAAACTTTATAATATATATATTTAAAAGCTAGGGTATCGCTACCTCTTTCTTAATATTACTCTTCTATAAATCTATATCGATAAGTCGCTATAATAGCTTTAGGATTATTATATAGCTAAGGGCTTACTTTTTCCGTTCTTCGTTTATCTTCTAGTTTTCTTATATAGAGCCTGCGCCCTAAGGGGTACCTATCTTTACTATCTTTTTTTAGGTGCGTTACTAACGCTCCTTAGAATACCGAAAATAACGGTCTAAGGTTCGATAAGGGTCTAGGGTCGCTATCCGTAACTACGTTTCCTCCTTAGTATAGTTACGAGTTCTAATAGACTCTATCTCCCTCGTTCGAACTATCTCTTCCGACCTTACTATCTATAATATTACCTAACGCTACTAATTAGTATTAGTTAGGCTCTCTATACGTATAGAAATTATAGAAAATAGAAGTAGGTTCTAAATCGTCTATATATATACTATCTAGTAATAGTAGGGGTATTTATACGTGGCACGTAGGGTGCCTACGTAAGCAGAACTAACTGAATAATAAATAAATAGAAAGCTTATAAAAAGCGAAAAGCCGCCGAGGAGGCGTAGAAATAGGACGCGGGACCGTCGATTACGGAAGGAGATAGTTAGGCTATTAAGGAGGTAGTAAAGGGTAATATTATTATAGATAACTTACGCGATATAAAGGAAGGAGATAGTAAGGAAGAGAACGCTAAGGAGTAGGACGAAGAAAGAGATAAAGAAAGTCTTAAGGCCGCTAATAACGTAGAGTTCTTCCTAAAGGCTCCTAATAATAACCTATTTGCCGATAGCGACGGCGAGGATAATAGTAAAAATAAAAAGAACGCACCGTTAGCGCCCGTAAGGGGGGGGAGTCGCGGCTAGGGCGGCGGTTAAGCGGGCGCAAGTACCGGAAAAAGCGCGCCGCGCGTTAAGAAGTTAAAGAAAGCCGTATAACCTATCTAAAGGTAAACTATTTACTTTAAGGTTAATTAATACCTTACTTATTTTAGGTTTAGTTTATTATAGTATTTAACTTTAGTAGATAAAATAGAACCTTTTATTATATCCTATTATTAAACCGCTATTAAGGCGGTAAGATATAATCTTTACGTAAAATATAAGGTAACTTATTATAAAATACTAGCGCTAATATTAGGAGACCGTTACGATATAATAGTAATACTTAAGGTTTTAGAAACGATATATACCGCGACGCGGGAGGAAGCTAGTTTTAGGAGCGGTAACTTAAACCTTATAATCCCGGACCGGCTTAGAGAGGAACTTATTATATAAAGGTAATATCTTACGGAGGCTTTTAACGCGGCCCTTAGTATATATACTAGGGAGTTCCGCCTAAGCGGTATAGCGAAAAGTAAAACTAAAGCGCGGAACTTATACCGTACTATAATTTATAAATAACGGGCTTTACTAGTCTAAAATAAGCTCGTATTTAGTGCGATCTAGCTTTATTTCGCTAAGGAGTTAGGGGTAGCCCCCGGTAGTTTAGGAGAGTTTATAAAGATTAAAGCTTAGGATACTAACTTCCTATTTTAACTAGAACTTAGAGATAATAGTTATAGTAGCTAGGCGGCGGCCTTAGCTTATATTCGGCTATAGATCGGTAAAATAATAGCTTTACTTAGTGCTTAAGAGATAAAGATATAGAAGAAAAAGCTTAAGAAACGGCTTAACGCGTTTATACCTTATATAAATAAGAACTAGTATATTTTTATTAACGTAAAGGATAAGAAACGTATCCCGGTTAAGTAGATAACTAAGGAATAGTTAGAGGAAGGTTAGGTCCGGGTTTTAACTTAATTACCTTTAACTTAGAAGGTTATTAAGCGAGCTATTAAGGAGGAAAGTAAACTATTAGTTCGTCGTTCGGGTAGGAATAAGAAACTCCGTATTAAGTAGAATAGGTAGATAAAAGTATAGCGAGTAATCGATATATAAATTTATAAAAAACGGACTTTTTTATATTTCTTTATTATCTTTTAGAACTTATTAATAAGTTAGGATATATTCGCTATATCCTTAATAGGGACCTATTAGTTATATTCTAAAAGCTATCTTTTCTATTTAACTAGAAAATAAACGTTACCGTTTAGTATTTTTTAACTTTTAACCTCTTAGATTTCCTATTCTCTATTATCCTCTTCTAAATCTAGTATAAGGAGAGAGGTAGATAGGTTTTAGAGACTTCGAAAATACTAAAGTTTAAGGAGGGAGATATAAAAAATATTATAAAAACGGCTATATTTTACTAGTAGGGCGAGGCGATATACTTAGGAGCTGATTTTTTAAAGAATACGGAAAGGTTTAATATAGCGAGGAAGGAGTTTCTTTTTCTCGCCCTTAAATTTAATATTCTTCGTAGAAAGACCTACTAAGTTGCCGATTTTTAGTATTAGCGGTATATAGTTCTTATTATAGTACTTCGCCTACTTTTCGGTAGCGTATCTTTAGTAATCTACTAAATATTAGCGTAAGTTTACTATCTTATCTAATTTAGCCTTAGCTTTAGGCGTTACCTTAAGGGGAATATCCGTAAAAATATAGAACTCTAAGTAATATCCGTAAAATACCTTATTAGGTAAGATTTCCGTAATTAAGTACTTTACGTTATTTATTATAAATTAGGTAACTAGTAATAGTTAAGGCTATAATACGCGTTTATTATTAGTAAAATAATAAAAGTAGTATTATATTACCTAATTTATCCGTTCTATTTACTTATTAGTTTAGGGGTAAAACGCGGTTAATAACTATCTCTTAATCTTAGATAATAAATAAAGGTTTAACTAAAAATAATTAGTAAATAAGCTACCCTTATCGGATACGATACCTTATAAAAGGCTATAGCGGAGTTCTACCTCCTAGTAAAAAAGCTTAGCTAGGTCCCTTACTTTAATCGTATCTAAAATAGGAAATAAGAGCGAGAACTTCGTAAATCGATTAATAGTTATAAGGATACTATTAACTTATTTATCTAGCTATATAAACTTTAAAAAATTAGTAGTAAAATCTAGAGATAGTTCTACTTAAGGTTATAATAGAATCGGTAACGAATCTAACTTACTATATAAACGGTGCTTTCGGGGAGCGACCCCTTAGTAAATCTAATAGGACCTAACGTAGAATTTAATATCTTTATATATTACCTCCTAGTAGAATTTCCTAGCGAGGAGGTCCTAGGTATATTCTATACTAAAATAACCCGCTAGTAAGTTATCGTAATATAGTAATAGTAATTCGTACTTTAACGCCGCTTCTTATAATATTACTATACGGTCTTTCTAATAGACGAGACTATTAGAGTTAATTATCTATAAACTTTATTTTCCCTATTAAGTCTTATTAAGCTTAGTAGCTTTTCGGCGTTATAACCGGAGATCTTCGCCTTAACTTCGCTATAGTAAAGTAAAGAGGGAAGTTAATATATTAGGCTCTAAGGGCTATTCTTATACTATTACCTTTTTTAAGGTCTAGCCTTTAAGGTATTAAGTTAAGCCTAAGGTTATTAAAACTTAGTATAAAAAGCATATAGCTATTTTAGGGTAGGGGTTTTAATAGTCGGTTTAATCCGACGCTATAATATACTTAACGCGTAGTATATTATTAACTATCTTCTTACGTAGAATATTTAATTTTTCTATTATCGGGCCCGCTTCGAGTATATATTACGGTTTTCTTAAGGGGCTATTAGTAGAATTATTACGGCCTAGTCTATAAAGGATATAGAAGTCGAAAGGCGATAAGTAAATTACCTAATATTATTAGTAGCGGTTTAAGTTCGATTATATTATAATTAACTATAAATTTAAGTAATCTAAGATTACCTTAATTAGAAATATTAATCTTTCTATATAATAGCGCTAATACTTAAATAATTTAATAATAGCGAAGAATTCCTTTTTAGCTATTATATAATATATTTTAAAGCTATTAAATTTCTATAATTAGTAAGCGATAATAAAGTATTACTCTTAATTATCGCGTTATAAGAGGATACTAGCTATAGTAAAGTCCGATATATTAGTTTTAATCTTTATTTACCTTTTAGGATTAAAATATATAAGTAAGGGGGCTTTAGTAAATATCTTTTTAAGTTCTAGAAAGGCGGATTATTAGAGGGCATTAAGCTAATATTAGCTTAGTTTCTTCCCGTTTTCGCTCTTTTTAAGTATATTAGTTAGGGGAGCGACGATATTAGAATATCGGGGAATAAAACGCCGGTAATAGTTATAGAAACTTAGAAAAATCTAAAAATCGTAGAAAAAGCCTAGTTCTTCCTAGTCGGCTATTACTTATATCCTCTTTAGGTTTATAGAGATACTATATATACCGACGATATATCTAAGGAACTCGATTACTTTTTAATAGAAAACGTATTTAGTAATATTTACGTATAAGTTAGCTTCTCGGAGTTTCGCTAAGATCTTACGAAAATATCGGGTATAATCCTCCTTTATCTTAGAGTAGATTAATATATTATCTAAATAAATAATATAGATAATATTTACTAAGGTTTTAAGTACTTAATTAATATAGTATTAAAAAATCGCTAAGGCGTTCGTTAAGCTAAAAGGAATAATAAGATACTTAAAATAACTATATTATAAGCGGAAGGTAGTTTTCTATTTATCGCCTTTTTTAATACGAATATAGTAATAAGCGTACCGGAGGTTAATTTTTAAGAAAATTATAACGTTTTAAACTTAGTTTATAATCTCCGAAATAAGTAAGAGAGGGTAATAATTCTTAATCGTTACCTTATTAAGACCCTGGTAGTTTACGTAAAGTTATAGTTCCCTATCTTTCTTAGGGATAAAAAAGATAGGGGCGCTACCTAGGCTTTAAGATTCTTATATCTAACCCTTACCTAAAACGTTATCGAGGTATTCTCGGAGTATTTTAAGTTTAGTTTAGGAAAAAAGATAGATAGAACTTTAAGGAGGCATAGCGTTATCGACTAAATTAATAGCGTAGATAGTATTTTTCTTATTAGGAAAAATTAAGGCCTTAGACTTTAAGAATATATCTTTAAATTTAGCGAAAGTTAGGGGTATTTTAACTTCTAATACCGGTAATAGCTTAGAGTCTTCTTTATCTATAAACGTAAGAGGTATTAAGTCTAATATAACCCGGAAAATATATAGGTATTATTTAGCCTCTTAGACGAATTCCTTAGTATTAAGAAAGTAAGCTTATAATAATTAAGATAATTTATACTACTATTTATAAGTATTAGGGGATAAGTAAATTTATTTAGCTACTAAGGTAAATATCCCTAAAATAATAGGGTTATTATTTACTACTATACTAGGAACGCCGAAATAATAACGAATTAGTATCTTTTCTATCCTATCTATATTACGAAAAGTAACCGATACCTCCTAGAATCTATCGACTAGGGCGTATTTACTAATACCTTTTATAGGAAGAGAAAGGTTATTATTTAAAAATAATAATACGTATTCTCTTATAAAGGAAAGGTTAATAAAATTAATTTCGCTATAAGTATTAAATTTAACGAATATTAGAAAAGGAGTAAGTCCCGTTTAGAATATATCGGAAATTTTAAAAGTTCCTTCTATCGAGAATATTAGTAAAGAGACTTTTATATCGACGTTTTTAAGTTTTTTAAACTTTTCTTTAATAAGCTAGCCTAGGTTTATTTAATCCTTATAGTTTTAGCTTTCTTCGGGTATTTCGACTAATAGTTAGATTCCTTATAGCCCTTTTTTTTATAATAAGAGTAAATTAGAATATCTAATTTCTTATTAGATAGGTTCCTTTTATCCTTACTTTCCCTAAGGCGGTTAAAACCGCCGTTTCTATTTTAGGGCTTTAAGGAACTATTATTACGATAACGACCTAAATTAGAGTTAGTTTATTATTATTTCGTAGAGTTATCGTAGCGATATCGGTAAGACTTACTTAAGCTAGAATCTTAAATCCGTTAAGCTAGGGAGACTATTTCCTAATAATTAAGAGTATTTAGCTAATATTATTTAAGAATCTTAGCTTATAGCTAAAAGAGTAATCGGGAGAAGTAATCTAAAGTAAGTTTTTTAAAAAAATGGGCGTTAAAATATCTTTCTAAACCTTTTAAATAGATATAAAAATTATAAGGTATCTAATTATCTCGTTACCTAGCGTTTTAGAGTATAATAGCTATAGTTATAATTTAATTCCCGGGATTTTTTAGAAAATTATAAGATTATTTTTTAAAAGTAAGCTAATCGCTTATAAGTTACGCTTATTCCTTAATAGATAAGCTATATTTATAAAACTTTTAATAAATATAAAAGTTTAAATATATATTATCTAAAGCTTTAAGAATCTTATTCTTATCTTTATAATACCTCTTAAATACCGTAAGGAAAGAGTCTTTAAGGTCCTTAAGCTAGTCTTAATATTTATAAGTTATAAGTCGCTTCTCTAATTTAATAATATTTAAAAGTTTAATATCTTTATCTTAACTAAAATCCGATAACGAGGAGTAGCGCCTATATTAGGAACTTATAGCTAAGTTAGTAAGGTTTTTTTTAAAGATTATAATATCCTTAAGATAGATACTTTATTTCTAGAGAAAGTTAGTAATAAAATTATAGAAAATTTCCTCCTAAGGAGTAAGACTATATCGGGAGGCCTCCGGGGCTTTCGTAAGATAAGTTATCTTTAACTACGTAGGACGATCCGAAGGAGGGGGGGAAAAGATATCCGAGGAGCGGTCCTCCGCCTATAAAGGTTAGTTTTAGGAGCGCGTAGTATAAAGTATATTAAAACGTAGGGGAGTTAGTACCGAATCTAAAAAGATAAATCTAAGCTAAAAGTTAGTATCTCTTAAAAGAAAAATTAAAATTATAAGGGAAGCTTATATAAGATATACTAAAAAAGAGAGATAGCGATAAGTAAATTAGAAAAGAGGAAGAAAAGTATATAAGTATAAATTATAAAGGTTTATTTTAAAAATTATATTAAGAGTAAAGCTAATTTTTACCGAATTATAATATTAGAAATTACTACGAATTATATATAAGGAGGTTATAATTTAGGGGTAAACTCCTCGTAATACGAACTATATTTTCCGGAGTCTTATTTAAGACCTTAGCGTAGTTTAAGAACTTATCTTCCGTATCTAACTACTTTATTAAGACCGGAAGCGCGTTATATATACTCCGAGTAGTTTCGGTAAGGAGTTATAATAGCTTTATAATACTTACGTAATCTTCTAGTTATCTTTCTTATATAGTTATCTTATAACTTTATTATAATTAGATAAAGAGATTTATTTATATTATTAAGTCTATATTATAAGTATTAATCGACTTCTTATATAACTTAGTAAAATAGCTAATAGCGGTCTTATATATTTAATTTAAACTAAATAATATTATATTAATATCTATAAAATAAGCGCCGAATATTACTATAAAAAGGTTTACGCTTATAGGCCCTATAGCCGCACTAACGCTATTAATATTACGATAGAAAAACCTACTATCTATACGTATAGAAGCTAGAGATATTATTACCCTAGCTAGAATAGTAGCGAAGAGATACTATAACCGCTACTATTAGTATATCTTATTTAAGATAAGCGATAAGGTATATCTTCGTCTATATTACGGATACTAACTTCTATTTATAATCCTTATAAAGATCGATACTTAATATTATAGTCTATTCGAGGTTATAAAGCGTATAGGCCGCGTAGCGTATAAACTAGCTATCTTATAATATTAGAAAATTTACCCCGTTATAAATATAGAATAGCTAAAACTAGCCTTATTAGACCTTTTTATAAGATTTAAAATTATACTACTAACTAATATTACTAAGAAAATATTAAAACGAATTATTAGTTAATATTTATAATACGATAAGACTAAATACTTAGTATAATTTATTAGCCTTAGTTACGAATATAATATATAAATCCCTATTACTAAACTTAGCCTAACTATTATAATTACTTTATATAACTAGTATTATACGAAGTACGATACGTAACTACTACTAACTAATAATATTACTATATCGCTATCCTAAGCTTTTAATAGCTATTATTCTAAATCTCTTTTCTTTCTTTTTATATTTTTTTATACTTATTATACCTTCGTATCTCTAAGCCTCTTACTATTATCTATAAAGTTCCCTAACCGCCTTAATAACCCTTATAACTCTCCCGCCTATAATTAGCCTCTCTTATATTTAAATCCTATACTTAGCTTATTCTTCGCTTATATAGCGAATACTAAGCTTAGAGATAAGCCTTTATAAGTAACGATAATAACCGTAGAATATAACGCTATTAAACCTAAGTCGATAAGCACTAATAACGTAACTACGAATATAATAAACGGGGAGAATATAGTAGCTAATATTATAGCGGATAGTATAAGCGTCGCTGCCGGCATAATTACTATAATAACCGTAAAGCGGCTACTAAATAACTAAACCTTAATTAATTAGTAAACCGAGAAAAATAATAAAGATATCTATAGCGGCCCTCCGATATATATAGTAGCTTAATACGTATAACTTACTTTATATATTATTATAATTACTAATAATATTACGAATGCCGTTATTTTATCCTAAACTATTGTAATATAAGCTATCGTAAATATAGTAAATATACGCAGATATATCTTACTAGCTAATAGCCCCTTTACTATTAATATTAATAGAGTATAAAACTTATAGAATAACCCTAAATACGCTATCTACCGTATATAATATATCTATAACTAGTAGTTATACGGATATATTAATATAAGCACCTACTTAAACCTAACTATAATAAATACCGTAAATAATATACGGATAAGGTATTAGTATAATATATTACGAAATAAGTTTAGAGAAATCTATAAATAACTCTTATAAGCGGAATACTAGCGCTAGCTTAACCTTATTAGGGATAATATAATAATAAAGTTAAATACCGGCCTCGGTAATTATCGCTATTAGGTTAAAGCTAAATACGTAATAAACCTAAACTAAATCTAATTCCTACTTACTTATAATATCTTTCTATAAGCTATAATAATATAGAAAAATACTATCCTTATATTATAGAAACTATAAATAAATATCCTTACCGATATTTAGCTTATTAACTATCTATTAAGCTTATTAGCTTAGGCCCGTATCGCTAATATAGCTAAACTATCTATTATAAAGCGCTTAGATATAATATTTACGCGCTATATTAACTTATAGCGTATAAGCTATAATAATTAACGCTAGATAGCTAATATCGAATTTAAATATTATATTCTATCTACTATTTTTTACCGTATAATACTTAATAAGCTAGATATTACCAATAGACTATCCCGCATAGCGATATAAATTAAATATAAATAGCCCTAAATAACCGCTAAAGATACTCCTACGAAACGCGCGCGGATTAAGTTATTAAGTAAACGTACTAAATATATTAACGTATCCTTATATACCTCCGATACGATAACGAAACGCGCACGCACCGAATTAAGTAATTAATACGTTAACCTAACTATAATACCCCCTAATTTTACTATAAATATAATATAGCTATTATAAATAGATATTTAAGATAGTAAATATAAATACCTAATATTTACTATAACTAATATATCGGACGCGATAAATAGGAAGTTATAATATATACTTAAATAATATAATATTTATATTATAACCTTAACGATTATTATAGAAAACTAATAACGAGAGATTATAGCTTTAAAAACTATTACGGAAAGCTAATAATATAAGCTTATATAATTATACGCTAAGATTAAAGGGGATAACGAAAAGCTAATAAATTAGTACGTAAAAGAAATCGCTAAATATATACTACGGTATAAGAAGATATTACTACCGTATTATAATAATAGAGCGTAGAAGTAAAATAATTATAAGGGTACGATTATTCTAACTAAGGGTAAATATAGCCGTAGGCCACGTGCGTATATACGTAATACGCCTATCTATATATATATTAGCTTAGCTCGGGCTATATAGGGCTCTTACTATATAATATAAGATTATTATATCCTATATATATCGTGCCACCATATACCCCCCCTCTCTCTGTCTTTCTCTCTCTGGACTCATACGGATAGGTATCCACTCATGTAATAGCCGCGATTCTCCCGCCTCGGACTACCATTTCCATCTTCCTCTTCCCTCTCTCTTGCCATTCCTCCCTTCCCCTGTCTCTCCATCTCTGTCTCGTGTCTTTTCTCCATCACCCTCCTTTTTCTTTCTATCGTCGGTCATTCGCGACGCGTTCTCTGCATTTTTTTTTTCCCTTTCCTGTCCTTTCCTTTCCTTCTTCTTTTTCGCCCCGTTTCTTCTTCTCTTTCGGGAAAAGGAAAAATCCATCGATATGCTCCTCTCTGCTCTACTGGCTCTGGTGGCTGTTCGGGCTTGCTGGGGTGCGAAGGTGAGAGGGGAACGGGAATATTACTGCCTGACATTCTTCTTTGAGTCCACTGTTTTTTTTTCTTGCTTGCTTGATCCAAATCGATGACTTGTCTCGCCTTGGGCAGGGACAAGAGGTTGATTGTCTCTCTCTCTCTCTCTCTTCTATCTTCTCTTATCCATCTTATCCATTTTGTTTTTGAAACCCCCAAATATCATCAGCTCTCTGACTTGATCTAGTCCGATGCCGATGACAATGCCTCTGCGCAGCAGCAGCAGCAGCAGCCTCCTTCGATTCGGCCCGACCTCGTGGCCGATATCACGACCTCCTTTCCCGACGCTGACATTTTAGGCGTGCGCCTCGTCAACGGCCGGCCGACAAAGGCGCTCGTCGAGGTGAAGAATAAAGACAGCGGTTCCATCAAGGTCGGATTTGTCGGGGGAAGCCTTTTCAGGACGACGCCTTTACCTGCCGATGCACTCGCCTACCAGGCCATTGTCAAAAACCTCACGTCCGTACAGTACAATCTCGACGTCGAGGCTGGCGAGACAAAGGCTATTCCTTACTCTTTTGTTTTGGATATGCAGCCTCAGGATGTCCGTCTTCAGCTTGTGGCCGTTGTCACCAGCGCCAAGGGCAATATCGTTCAAGTGCCGGCGCATAATGGCACGGCCTCCATTGTCGAGGCGCCTACCAGCTTCTTCGATCCTCAAATGTGCGGCTCCCTTTGAGTCCCAGACAAAAGTCTCTTTCTTTTTCCCGAGCTTACTCTGGAGTATAGCATCTTCCTCTACCTTGTTCTCTCCGGTGCCTTCGCAGGTACCCTCTACTTCGTTTACAAGACCTGGATCGAGGCTCTCTTCCCGCAGGCTAAGCGCACAAAGCCGGCCAGAAGAGGCAAGAAGGCCACTGACGCCGACGCCGCTCTCTCCGGCGCCGAGTCGACAGCCGTGTCGCCGGGTGCCGGTAAGACGTACGACGAGAGCTGGATTCCGGACCATCACATCAAGCCTCCCGTCGCCAAGCGCGTAAAGTCAGGCGTCGGAAGCAAGAAGAAGGGGCTCGAGTAGTTTTACATCAAGTTTTATATTTGGTATATCCGCGAATTTCAAGTTGGCTCTACATAGCCCTATCGCAGAGGAGTTACCTTGGGACCAAACGGTGAAAAGGAGAGAATGGTCAAGTTGTAACTTGGAGTGGGGAGCATGGGTATTATGGAGCACTGCTGGAATGACGCTCATAGCAAAAACTGCGCCGGGACGTGTCGTTAATCATCGGATAGCTTCGCCACGGGAGAGGGGGATGTCATGTAGGCATTCATCGATCATGGAAGAATTATGGCCTGTAAGGCTGTACCAGAGTCTCGAGTCCGTTTCACCTTGTTGAGCGACAGCCAAAGAGGCAATCCCAAAGCGCTTCAGCCGGAACGAGCTCACCGACAGACTTATCCACCTTGACGAGCGAGCTCACATCGTCTGCAGCTCCAAATCGTCTTCTCCTTTGATAGATGGCCTCCTCGACAGTGCCGGAGACGAGATAGAGCCAAACAGTACTCTGATGACGCTGGCCGATACGATGAACGCGAGCGACGGCCTGCATCTCTAGAGCGGGGCTGAGGAGCGGTTCCGAAAGGAAGACGTGCGAGGCTGACACGAGGTTTAGCCCGCTTGCGTGGGCGCGGGCGTGGAGGAGGAAGACTTCGACCGAGGGGTCGGAGGAGGAGGTCGAGGAAAGGGGGGAGCCGTGGTTGATGTGGAAGCGGCTTAGGGCCTGGCTCAGCTGAGAGAGGAACTCGCTGTACTGCGAGAAGATGAGGGACTTGGCGCCCGGGTCGGCCTCGCGGAGGTAGAGGATGTGGCGGAGGAGGGTGGCGATCTTGGTAGGGTAGGAAGGGCCTGGGCCGAGGGAGACGGATTGGATGGCCGACACGAGGCTGGCTTTCGGTTCGGAGAAGGCTCCCTTTCCGTCCGCTGGAGATGAAGTGTCATCTGTGGAGGAGAGGGACGAGGCCGGGACCGAAGCCGAAGCCGAGGACGACAACGACGCCGATGACGAAGAAGAAGGTGCCTCGTTATCAACCTTGGGCTTCTTGAGCGACACGTTGTGCAGGTCGGAATAACGCAACGCGCGCTGACACACAGGACAGTTGTGACGGGCCCTGAACCAGATCTGCATGCAAGGCCTGCAGAACTCGTGTCCGCACGTGGTGAAGACGCCCTTCGTCACCGCTTGCCGGCAGATGATGCACGTTCGCTCTTCGTTGCACAGCTCTCTGCTTGACTCGAGGTTTTGGACTGGAAAGGGGGGGTTAGGGTTAAAGATGAAAACTCCGCCTTTCTTTTTCCCCCATGAGACTGGGAGATGCGAAATGAAAATGGAGACGAGGGAAGGGCAACAAGAGATCGACTCACGATATCGGTGCTTGGCCTGCGTAACCGCCAGTCTTTGCCGCAACTCTGTTTCCGTCTTCTTCATTCGAACCTCGGCCTCTTCCGTCCGTGGCCCCTCGTACGGAAGCACGGAGTCCGACACGGCCTGCAGCTGGCGATAGTATTCGAGCCGGGCATTCATGGCCGCCTTAAACGTCTCGACCTCGGCCTCGAGCGCGAGGGCAACCTTGTTCTGTTCCATGAGCTGCGTCTGTACGCTCATCATGATGGAACGGCAGCTTCTCATCCCGCGTAGCTCGCTGATGGCTCCGCGCATCGACGTCTTCGACTGCTTCGGCTGAATGCGATCTCGCTCCTCAAGAAGCGTCAGCAACAGCTCCGGAGCCGGTCCGTCGCCGTCTTGAGCCAGTCGCTTCGACGTGCTTGCTTCGTGTCGCACCAGCTCGTTTCTCTGGCCAGAGATGGCGTCCAGTCGGTCGGTGATGGCGGCCCGCAATGCCTGATAGTACACCAGCAGCAGTTCCTGAGACTTGGCAGAGTCGCCGAGCTCTTCGCCCGTCTTCTCCATCTCGTCATCCTCGTCCACTAGCGGTCGCAGCAGCTGCTTCACCAGCTCCGACCGCCAGCTGCTCACCACCTTGGCCTGCTCGTTTAGCTCTCCGTACAGCACTCGGAGTCGGTCCGCCACACCTCCTGTCTCCACGCCTTTCTCCGGCTCCAAAAGCTCCAGGTCGGGGATTTGCGTCAGCGTCTGTTGCGAAATCTTGTCCATCAGACGGCCGGCCTTGTCGTGGCTTCCGCTTAGCATCTCCCTCCGGATCGCCTTCGCACTTTGGTAGCCTTCGTCCTCGAGCTCCTTTAGTCGCTCGGCAGCTTCCGTTCCATCCTTGGCCTTCTCTCGCATCTGAAAATATGCGTTGGCGCAGAAGAAGACGGCTCTGTGGTGTAATTCGAGGGCCAAGCGCAGCCTGCGCCGGTATTCACCGACATGGCCCTTGTTTTCTCCGTCATCGAGATCGCTGTCGATATGATCATCGCCATCGGCGGCCTTGGAGTTGACGGCATCCTTGAACTTCCCCCGAGCATCCGACACCAGCGTCTCTGTCTCCTTTCGGACATCTTCCCACAAGGCGAGGGCCTCCTCGACCCGCGGACCGTTTTCGTAAAGCTGCCCCCGGTTGAGACGGCTGGAAAGATAGGATCGTTCGTCGTTTCTGATGGCGGCCTCGCTCTGCTCTAACATGGCCTCCAGCACCTCCTCGACACTCCTGATCGGGTTGCCTCTGCGGGAGCCTGCCTTGCCGAAGCCTAGGACTTGACGATTATAGGCTCCGATCTCGGGATGCAGTGCCGCCTGCCGCAGCCGGTTTAGCCATATCCTCATCACGTCCACGTATTGTGCAGCATCCCATTCTTCCACTAGCGGCTGACCATCCAGGTCGACGTCGCAGGCTTCTGCCATCTCCTTGAATAGAGACTGGTAGTGCTGTTCTTCGACGGCTGTGAAAGGCACTCTAATAACGTATCGATCCTGCGGAGGCAACATGATCTCGTCCTGTATCATTTCTTTGGTATGACGCAACGCGATGGAGTGGAAGATTTGCCGGAAGATGGGCTTGTGCCTCTCAACCAGCGTTGTCCACACATGCGGCACATTGCAGAAGGGCTGGTATCCGAGAAAGAGTAACAGCCCCAGCGAGTCCTTGACGTCGTTCTTGATTGGAGTTCCTGTGATACCCCAGGCGTTGACCCGGGGTATCGTCCGCGCCACCGACGCCGCTTGGCTGTAGCCATTCTCAATCATCTGGGCTTCATCCAGGCAGAGCCGCCACCACATGATCTTCACCAGAGGCGACATGGCACGAGTGTAGGCCCTTTCGTATCTGCGCGACCGTTGCGGCGGCTCCACCGCAAAGTGAAGCTCGGCAGTCAGCACGGCATACGTGGTGATGACGATGTCATGATCTGCCAGCTGCCTCACTGTCTCGTCCTCGTCGTCGCCTCGAATGTTCTTGCGTCCTCTATAGTGCGCCACCCGCAGAGCCGGAGCGTGACGAGAGATTTCGGACATCCACTGCTGCCTCAGAGCCTCGGGCGCGACGATTAGCGTCGCCCGACTCGGCCTGAGGTCCGAGGCGGATGGCTCTGGCGGGTCCAGCCGACGATGGACAAGGATTAGTCCCAGAACCTCCAGCGTCTTGCCGAGGCCCATCTCCTCTGCGAGAATGCCGCCCTTTACCGTCGAATCGGCCTGCGCGAAAAGAGACGGATCTCGCGACACGACTCGAAATACGTCACTCACGAACACTTGCCTGCCGTTTGCATCCTCGACGGCCCTGAACATATCGATATTGGGCTTCGCAACGTCTTCTAGTACGGGCTCGAGTCGTGAGTCTCGACATGACCACTGCACACCTTCTCTGGCAAGGAGCCACTTCAGACTTCGTTTCTGATAAGGGAAGAGCGTCGACACCAAACCCGGGACTTGGATCTGTTGGGAGACGGCGTCATCCTTGGGAGGAACGTAGGCGGCGGAGTAAAAGTCCTGAGGAGACCGTGCAGAACCATCCATGAACTCATGAGAAATGGGGAAAAAAGCGTCTATGAACTTCTGCCTGATTTTGCCATCGGAAGAGCTACCTAAAGGCAGCTGAGGCGATGACGTCTGGCTCCAAAGTAGCTCCAGAGACATTTTGACCAGAACAATCCTTTCCTGTCGTTCAATCCGCATGTCAAAGACGACCGACAGCGGTCTGGGAGAAGAATGCTGCATGATTTTATTCTCCAGCAGCAAGATTTTGCGGGCATCGTCTGAAATGTCCTGGGCTTCCAGCTCTATTGTAGCCGAAAACGAACCCAAGGCCGATGCGAACCGAGACCTTATGCCGAGCGCATCGTCTCGGAGACAGAAGTCGAGATGCGATCCCACGTCGCGGATCGTCTTCACTACAGGCGTTGCGACTTTCTGGCAGGGACGTGAGAAAGACAACTTGCCCTTTGCGATAGTTATGGGCGGATCGATTATGCTGTCATCCTTCTCGATTTTACGGCGCTTCGAGGACCGCGAAGAAGGGGAATCGACATCGCCGACCGTGTCTGACGTTGGCAAAGCCACGCAGTAGTCGATGATCCATGCGGGTATCGCATCTTTGGCCTTGTTATTTCTGATCCTATTACCAGTCGATACTCAACTGACCTTCCAGCCCAACAGTAACGAGCTTTCTCAATGGTCGTCGGACTGTTGCTTTTGTGCGGGGCATCGTCGAGATCGTGTGGCTCAGAAGCAGGAAGTCATACTTTGATTAAAACGAGGTTGTGTCGATGACGAATGTCGAGCATTACGTAAGCCCACAACGTTCCGGACTACTAAGAAATCTTGCCTGGCGAACTGTCGGCCAATTGCATGAATTAATCCGACTTGCTTATCTAACGCTTCAAAGCTCTTTTTCCACTCCCATCGTCAACGAGCTTCGGTTCGATGCTGGCAGAGGCGCCGGCCTACTACTCCCGCGGAAAGGTAAGCCTGTCGAAGAACTTTGTTTAATGACGCATCTGACTCAGACTTCCTCTCTGGTTCAGACATGAGAGCCGCACGGCTCCGGCCACAGGCTCTCGCAGGCCTCAACCTCCTGTCCGGCCACCAGCCCCGGCGCCTCATCCACAAGAAGCGCACAGCCAGTCCAGAGATTCCCAAGCCGCGACCTTTTGTACCAAATGTCGAGACTTTCCTCACCCTCATCGGTCGCGGCCTGAAGAAGCATGCATCCAAGTTCCCTAGCTGGGAATCGCTTTTTGCCCTCGCGCCGCCAGACTTGAGAACGATTGGTATCGAACCACCGCGCCTGCGCCGCTATCTCATCCGCTGGATCCAGAAATACCGCGTCGGCGACCTCGGCCCCGGTGCAGATTTTCTTTACGTTGAAGATGGAGTTGCCCACCTCAAAGTCGCCACGGCGCCTTGGAAGGCTGCCGTCCGCTGTGTCGTCAACGTGCCACCCCCCTCCCAAGAAACAATTTCAACTCTTCCGATTACTCTCGTCCGGCCCATGGGCTACAATATCGTCGGGCTCCGGACCATAGCCGGCCCGTTTGCCCAGTCGCTGCCAAATGATGGCGGCGCCGTCGTCAAGGTAACTGAGGGTATGTGGGAGGACAAGAGAGGTCACAAGGTAGATGGTGGCGAGAGACGGCAGACCTATATTCGATTTAAGAGGCGCAGCCAGGCGCGGAGAGAGGCGATGGAGGCGGAGACTCCGAAGATGGTTTAACCGTCATGACTGAAGATTTGCCACGTGGACTGGACCCGCGAACAAAGTGCAGGGATCTTGAGGCTCGAAACACCTTAAATCACACGTTGCGTCTCTTGTGTCTGCGCTCCAGCTGTTGCACAAAGGGGGAGGCTATTATTTTGGGTGTGACTGATCGGTGCAGGGTAGGCCTCAATCGCCGTTCGGAGATGTATGGCGTCGGCCCCACTCCGTGTCCCGTTGTTTCGGGGCGGGGCCGCTAGAACAACCGTTTCACAGCAGAGGGGACGGGATCGGCGGCATCGTATCGGCAGGCGCTTTACCGAGTCTGGCTCGATGACTGCCTACGTAAATCTGGTTCATGCGCTTGATCCTGCAATGAAATCCTACTTGCAGACAAACACATTGTGTACAACCATCTCACTCCATATATGTATGAGGTATGTAGAGGTAGATAAGGCTATAAAGTCGCGCAAGACGCTGTGAGCCTAGGATGGGAATCCCTCTGCGTACTACTACATATCGTGAGCGGTGGCGGTGGGCAAGGATCTGTCTGGGTGGTCAGCACCGCCAAAAGAGGTGGATGCAAGGGCAAAGAAGACGCATAGCCAAGACTCATGTCGTGCGTTGCGAGCCTATGTACGGAGTATGTATCCGTGAGTATGTTTATTTCGCCTTTCCCTCACGACAATACCAAGGCCTACTCGGTGGACGACGCTCTTCCTCGTCG
The DNA here is from genome assembly GCA_003339415.1 of Ophiocordyceps camponoti-saundersi (nom. inval.). Classification (NCBI taxonomy): domain Eukaryota; kingdom Fungi; phylum Ascomycota; class Sordariomycetes; order Hypocreales; family Ophiocordycipitaceae; genus Ophiocordyceps; species Ophiocordyceps camponoti-saundersi. The sequence continues at coordinate 54,628 of PDHQ01000119.1, forward strand.
CACGCGCGGCCGATGACGACGGAAGCCCCCAGGTTTTGGCCAAGGCAAAAGGGCCAGGGGAACAGCAGAGGCTGAGTGCGGCTGGAGTGATCTGTGGAGCGTGCGCAAGCGAGCAGTTGGTTAAGACTGCCAAAAGACTGCCGGCATGAGGAACTTTTGCCTTGTCGCCGCATCCTCCGGTGACGAGGCGAGTTCGAATCTGCCGAGGCTTTGTTTCGTTTCGTCATCAACGTCTTACATACGGCGTTGACCGCATCGCGGCAATGGTACGCACGTGTTGTGCGTGAGCATGTGTATGTGTGTATGAATGTATGCATGTATGTATGTATTATCTGAGACCAGAGGATCATTGGTCTGCCTCTCTCATTTTGGATGCTGAGACATGTGTGACAGGCGAAAAGGGGAAACGACGGAGTCTTGCCCCCAAAACCCACGTGATATAGGTACTTACACACATGGGAAGAGCATCTCGAAGGCTTCTAGCGTGCCGCGGATGCCCTGACCCTTGTTCTCTTCAACTCCGCCAGACCGGGAAGGGTTCGTGCGAGAAGGTGAGTCACGCTTACGGCGGTCTGCACCCCTGGTCTGGGGTCAGGGCAGGCAGCAAGTTTATTCGCGCGCGTTTGCCCGGTGTCGGAGGTTGACCGGGGGGCGGGAGACGAGAGCGAGAGCGACAGAGAATGAGCAACTGGTAGATACTAGCCAAGATAAAGATGGCTCTGAAGTTCGAAAGGCTATCGGGAAGGCGGAGGATTGGGAGGAATGTTCAATGGCGGGAGCATCTGGACTCGCGCGTGTGTCGTCGGCGACAAGGCCGCTAATGTACGAGAATAAAGCGCGCCGGCGGCGGCGATTAACCATGATCAGGGCGATCATCCACTGTCGCGTCTTGAGAGGGCGCGAGCGCGTCAGTCTGGGGTATTTAGCGATTTTCGGCAAATTTTGTTTGTTCTTTTTTTTCCGAAGAGAGCTGCACATTTATTTATGTGCATCTAATGTATAATGCATGTGTGTATGTACAATGAATGTCGAGTCAGGCTGGGTGAAGAAGAGGAAGAGAAGAGAAGTCGGGCATAGGGAAAGCAGCTGATTTTGGTTGTATCTATGTACGGATTTGTGTGTAGTAGTATACATAGTATGTATGCTGGTTCTGATTCTGGTGATAGTTACCTACCTGACTTGGTAGTTAGGTAGTCATATAACATACTTGCATACCTCATACATGGCATGGATGGCTTCGGGCTGCAGCGTGCGCCTGTGATGTAGCGTCGACACGAGGCCATCGGTTGGCTGAGCAGCATCTCACCCGTACAGCGTCGCAGTGTTTGATGCAGGGTGCGGTGCCTGATCGAGTCCATGTTTAGTTAGTATGTGGTATGACGGTTTACCATGGAAGGATGAAAGGGGGGGGGGGAAAGAAGGCGAATACCAACCTACTCCTACCAAGAAGAAGAGAAGCTTGATACCTAACTCGTAGCTGGAACAGTTTTCCATGTCAGCAGCCTCGTCTACCTGCTTCTCCGAGGAACAAGAGAACAGACAGTATGAAAAGGGTAAAAAGAAAGAGAAAGCAAACCCAAGATGCACGTTGGCGGCGGACGAAATGGCCTGGTCTCAGACACCACGGCTGCAGCCCTTCGGACGTCTTGACGGGCCTTCTCCCCCATCTTGGTAACTTGCTTCGTCCACTCCTCTTGGTGCATACACACCCAGACAAGCACTGTGCAGCCAGTGGAGTCTCATGCAACAGAATAGAGAGGAAAAGACAGACAAGCCTCGATGGTGCTTGACGACGGAACCGTTGGAGAGAGGTAAAAAGAGGTAAAAAGCTGGTGAAAAGAGGGCAGGGCTTGACAGCTGTGGGAACCGAACTCGCTGTCGGTAGCCGCAAACGCCGGTCTGCAATGCTTGCGTGTTTCGAAATCGAGAAGCAGCCGTTGCAAAGGTTCCGCCCGGCTTCCGAACCCGGGGCTCGGCGACGCGGCCGGGTCCCGGCGATAGGACGCCGGACCCATACGATAGTCACCACCAACGCCGACAAACATGTGCTTCAATTCAAGATCAAAGGGGCCCAAGAGTGCCTCTCAGATAGACGGCGCCACTTACAGTACGAATTCCCCCGTCTGGTCTACGTGCCTGCCAACCGATACCGCCATAAACCTGCCCGTATAGGTGTGATGCGCCGCCCACCCCTTCTCTACAGCCACCTCCCGGGGTTTGCGCCTCAGACACTCCCTCTACCTCTCCCTCTCTCCCTCTCTCTTCATCACCATATCCTGCCCTACCAGACCCTGGGCATGCCACTTGTGACGTGCGGTCTTCGGCCCACGCCCGCGTTGCAGATCCGCTGTGGCAGATATGGGTCCCGGGCCTGTGGACGGGCTTCGACTTATATTAGAAGGGTCCCTCGTCTTCCTCTCGTCAGGCCTCTCTTCTCCGCCGCCACGGCAACTCTCTCGACTTGTCTCTCTTCCCTCTCCTCCTCGCCCCCCCTCCCCTCCTCCCTATAGTGCCTCCTACTATTCTTCCTCTTTCCACTCCCAAACGCTATCCACCTCGACCGGGTATGCTGTTTAAGCCGGCTCTGTCATCACATCTTGTTATCCCCCGTTAGATGATCGTGCCGCCCAAGATTCGCACCCTCAGCGCCCCCCAAGTCTCAGTGAATCGTCTCCTCGCGCCGCAGCCTCGGAAGAGATCCGCAACAGTTTCTCACCCGGACGACGTCAGCAACGGCATGGGCGCAGTTAGATCATCAAGGCACGGCAAAAAGCAGTGCGTCTCATCTCCTGCCATGAAACCCAAACCCAACATCAAGGATGTCAACTGGGCCGACGTGACGGACCCGGAAGAGAGAAGACGCATCCAGAATCGTATCGCCCAACGCAAGTTTCGTGAGTCTCTTTTGCCCACTGACAAGGTAACCCTATTGACGGTAAGGATGCGTAGGAGAAAAGGCAAGGGAGAACAGAGAAAAGGCCGAGCGCGAGTCTCGGAATCAAGAACATGCGGGTAATAGCTATCGAATCCCCGTCGGGACCGACATCACGACGGATCACGACCTCTCCGGCCTTCCGTGGGGGAGTATGAACCTGGGTCTTGTCGTTTCCAGGGGTCATGAGGCCGAGAGTCTTCGCAGCAGCGGTCGCGGTACCTATGTCGGTGACGAGCCTTATGCTAGTCCACACTCGCAGTACACCATGACCCATGGATCCGATCTGCCGCCGGCCACTGGCTACGGCGGAGAGAACATCTTGTTTGACGAAGCGAGTTATCTGTACGACTACGATGCAGCAACGGTTACAGCTTTTCCACCTCTGCTTTGACAGACGCGCTGCGTGCTGTGCAGGCCACTGACCTGCGTACCTACCTACCTACATGACATACATACATATGATGTAGGTATGTACGTCCGTAGTATGTTTGTCTATACGTTTTCGGATGGGTAGAACCCAATCCGGTTTTCTCTGCCACTCCGGCCTCGTGTTGTGCGGTGCGGAGTTGAATTACGGCAATAAATCGGCTTTCCTGGCACTGTTGCCGGAAGGAGATGAAACAAAGAAAAAAGTGGCAGATGAACACTGAGAAAGGCGTTAATCAAGATCTTTGGAGGGCATTATCGTTGGAGGGAGATCATTGGCTTTTGGACTTAGATACCTACATTCATCCCACGATGTTAGAGGCGCAGTCATTCCGTCCGCTTGCTTTGAACCCAGGTGTGTGAAGGTTTGAACCCTGCATCAGATACATAAGCCAGGATGCCTCGTTGCCTGCTGTGTGACGCATCGTCAGCACGCAGACGTCATCGCTCGAGTTTCGGCTAAGCTGACGGCGAAGATGATCGTCATCGTCGCACTTTCTTCGGAGTAAGTATGTACATACATATATACACAAGTTAGTGAAGGATCTGCAGGCAAATTGCAAGACAGTTTCATATTGGCATGTCAAAAACACTCTCATCATGAAAAGAAGAGGGAAACACAATGAATGTCATGGCCAGGATGAGCGCGGGGAGTGCCACGTGCAGGGCGAATGGGTATCGTTCTGTCATAGCGCGACTGTTGGAGAATCTTCCGCAGGGAAATTTTCATTCACCGCCCGGCAGAAATTACATATCTTATCTGCCCGCCTGATCCATCCACTTCTTAGTCATTCTCTGGCAAGGGAAGGGAAAAAAAAACCCCAAAGGTCGTCGAAAGAGAAAACGAAAAACCAGAGGAAGGAAAACTGCGCGGCAGCGAAAATAGAGAGAGAGAGGAAGAGAGGGCTCGGTCGATTCTTCTTCTCCAAATCTCATCTTCTACAAATCATCACTCCCATCAGTTCCATACCGCTTGCGTGCCAACATGGCTCTGCCTACGCCTCAGAAGCCGAAGCCAAAGAAGTACAAAAAAGCTGGGAAAGTCTCTAAAAGGCCGCCCCTAGGTATGTCGCGAGCTTACTAGCTGCTCGTTTCTGGATCTCGACGCCCGCCAACTCCTGTCTGCAGATCCCGAAGCGAAAAAATTGAGAAAGGAGATGAAGTATGGCGCAAAGCTCTCCCCGGAAGAAAAAAGGGCCAGAAAGGCCATAAATATGGAGAAGAAAAAGGAGAGGAAGCGTTCTCGCTACCTGGCCAAGAAGCAAAAGCTTGAGAAGCAGGCGTACAAGCTTCTAGACCAGGCGAGGAAGGCGGGCGCGATACACGAAGCTATAATGCGGTCTAACGAGGTGTGTATCTTGCCGCAATTGGATTTCCTATTGCAACGCCTTGTTGATGACCTCTAGGCAAAGCAGAATGAGGGATCGGAAGTGAAGGGCGAAGAAGTCAAGGCGGAGGAACCAGCTTACGATCTTATGATTGACGACAGCGACGAGTCCGCGCACGATGATGACGAAGCGCCGACGAAAGTAGCTCCTGCCGGCGACGCTGTCCAAGAGAAGTCCAAAGAGAGTGCCTCGCCGACGATCGAGCCGAGTGCGGCCACTCAGAAAAACGTTTCGGCAAAAGCAGGGACGGCAAAGAAGAAGTCCAAGAATAAGGGCGAGAACGATGCCAAGGCTGTGACGGCCGATGGGAGCGACTCTACGGGCAAGCGAAAGCGTGACGAGGTCACTGATGAAGCTAAGGAGGAAGAGGAACCCATTGCCAAGAAGGAGAAGAAGGACAAGAGAAAGGAGAAGAAGAAGAAGAAGAAGCAGAAGAGCGATGGAGCTGAAGCCGACGATGCGATAAAGAGCGGCAATGATGCTGAGGACGACGACAAAGTCGAAAGGGAGAGCAAGGCCGGTGAGGACGAGACGATGTCGGCACCGCAAGCAGATGCGCGGCAGGAAGACGAGGGCGAGGGCGACAAGAACGTCAAAACCAAGGCAGAAAGAAAGCACAAGAAGAAAAGCAAGACCAAGGACGATAAGGATATCGCAGTGATGGTGGAGGATGAGACGATGACGGCACCGCAAGCAGATGCGCAGCAGGAGGGCGAGGGCGAGGGCGAGGGCGAGGGCGACAAGAACGTCAAAACCAAGGCAGAAAGAAAGCACAAGAAGAAAAACAAGACCAAGGACGTTAAGGATATCGCTTTGATGGAGGAGGACGAAGGCGACAAAGGCGACGAAACCAAGCGAGACAAGGTGGACAAGAAGAAGAGTAAAGAGAAGAAGGAGAAGAGAAGCAAGTTCAAGGAAGAACTGAGCGGTGAAGATGACGGCCGCGTGGACGTGCCCAAGGTAGATGATGCAGGCAAGGCGAAGAAGCAAAAGCCGAAGAAAGGGGCGAAAGATAAGAAAGACAAAAAGCGGAAGCAAGGCGAAGCAGCAGACGGCCAAGACTCTGCCGCGGCTGAGAAGTGGAACGTCGGAGAGCTCACCGGGGGGGCGGCGCGGCAGGACAAGTTCCTGCGCCTGCTGGGAGGAGGCAGAAAGGCTTCGACTTCCCCGTCGCCAGCAGCAGCCAAGACCAGCGGCAAAGACTGTTCGGAAGCCAGCAAGGCCGAAGCAGAGATTCAGCGCCAATTCGAGGCGGGCATGAAGATGAAGGCCGAAGGCGGCGGTCGGAAACGAGGGCTGGGCGCCTAGGTCGTTGGAGGAGGCCGAGGCGAACAGGGGTCTGGGTAAGGCCGATGCGGATAGGGATAGCTACGGTGCGGCGCTTTTTGACGTCGCGATGCAGATACGTCGTTGCTTGGTGATGATTCGAGGGCGTACAGTCTAGACAGAGACAATGCTATTCTCCAGGTTGTGCCAAAAAAAAACAAGAAACAGTCTGCCCTACTATATGCGCCCCCTTTATCACGGCCGTAGCCGGTAGAGAGAGATGAGAGACAGAAGTGAAGGTAGTAAACAAAGATGGAAATCGATTACATCAAGCAGATGAGGTGGAGGGGAAGAAGAAAGGCGCCTCCTCCCTGGCGCCACCCCTGGTTTTCTATATCCCTCCTTTCCCTTCCCCCAAGAAAAGAAGAATGAGTCTCGAGGCGCAGGGCAGAGAATCTCGAGTCGGGACATGTGATTGTACAACGGTTATCGTGATCCGGTTCCGTTCTTGACAGCAAGTCGCGTGGCCCGGTTCACTTGGTAGATTGATAAGTGGTAAGGGGGTCGTTTTTTTTCTTCTTTCACTGTCCGAACATGCGAGCCAGAGCCTCGAATAACAGGCCACCGAAGACGACGAAGGCGAGAAGAGCTGAGACAGAAGATCGAAAGAGAGGTAAAGGTTAGCATATGTATGAAATACCACCCCCTTTTTTTTTCCCTCGACATCCGATTCATGTCCCAGTAGTACTCACCGATCCAGAACATGGAAATGGGAACCTTGGGCGTCTTCTCAGTTCGTTTCTTAACCTGCTCTTCCGACAGGCCCATACGAGCCTCTTGCTCCTTGGCGAATTTTGCGTTTCGCCTTCGCTGTTCGAGTGTTTGCGCCTGATGAGAGAGAGGCGGGAAAAAAAAAGCCGCGTTTAGCCGATCTGTTTTCTCTATTTTCCTTCCCCTTGTTTCGAAAGAACATGACAAAAGCAGAGGGAGGGGAAATAAGAAAGACGGGACGATGAGGGTTTATATATGTACCATGTCTGGAGATGTATGTATTCTTTGCGCTGAGGCTTGAGAGGTTGAGGTTGGAGTCGTATTCGATGTCGAGAGGAAGGTAAAGGGAAAGGGATATTGATTGAGAAGATATACAGAGTGTTGCCAATGAGAGGAAGGAATCGAGATCCGGTCGACCTTTCGTATGTGGTATCCGCTGATTCTGCGATCAGAAAATAGGGTGTCAAGCCTGAAGCCGAAGCCGACACAATTTCGCGCGCGACGAGAAGGATCAAGAGATGGTCGTAGGGGACAAGCTGTCAACGAGGCCATTGTTGTACGTGGTACGAGTAATTGGATGATGAGTCAGCTGGAATGAGAGGCATCATCCAATAAATCCCATCATCCTCTCCATCCTCCTCCGCTCATTGAGGATGATCAAATCAAACCCCGCCAATCTTTCCATCTGATGTCCTGCATTAAAGTTGATGCTCATTTTCATCACTGTTCTCTCCTTCGACCCCCCCCTTTCATTCATCAGCCACGCGACTCGCCGTCATTGAGATACCTTCGTATCATTGGAACGCAGCCACGGCCAGAGTAAAAAATGGTCTCAACAAGACGTCTTCCTTGGTTGTGTCGTCAGCTGCATTTCCCGACGCCGATGCGGCAGAGGACCTTCGCTTCGTCGACGGGACAGCCCAGCTCAACGGTATTTATGGATCCTTCATATGACTGTTCACCTCTTGAAATAGGCTCTTTCATTCCCTCCTGTCATGCGGATAAACACACTCAATGCTGATATCATTTCTCTAGTCTAGCTTCTACAAGACCTTCTCCCGTCCCATCGCAAAGACTCTCCTCCTCGCCGTCTTCACCTATCAGCTAGCTTACTGGGGCTGGGCTAAGCTGGAAGCCGACGAAATCCGCGCCGAGCAATTAGGTGAGGAGAAATCACACAGAGGAAGAAGCCATCCATGACTTTCTACTGACGAAACTCGTTTCAGCCAACATTTCACAACTTGAAGCTCAGGTCCGCGAAATGGCCTCGAACAAAACCGGTGCTAAATCAGTCGACTCGTCGTGATGTTAAGAACGGCTACGCAAGGGAAGAAACGCCAGGATCGGTTGGGCATAGGCGCGTGAGATTACAAGAAAACGAAGAAACTGGGAAAATCACTTTCTCCCAACGACGAGCGAACCCCTCAACCTGATATCGCGACTGCTCGCCCCAACAAACCATGGATACACACCCTTCTTCAACACCCATCGCTGCCGCATCACGTCCCATACGCTCAGGTCGCGTCTGCTCAGCGCGAACCGCACTTCCGCCTCCTCGCCCGACCGAAGCCGCACCTTTTCGAAGCCGCGAAGTTGTCGCGGCGGCCCTCCCGGGATGCCGACATACAGTTGCGCGACCTCGGCGCCCGTCACTGAGCCGACATTGGCGACGCGCGCAGAGACCACGGCTGCCACTTCCCACATGCGCTCCTTGTCAACGTCGTCGTTGTCGTCCACGTCGGCCTCCAACCGTATCGTCCGCGTGAGCGCCGAGTAGGAAAATGACGTGTAGCTCAAGCCGAAGCCAAACTCGAACCTCGGTGCCAGACCCCGGGCGTCAAAGGCTCGGTAGTCGAGATAGACGCCTTCGGTAAAGTCGCACTGTGGATCGGTCGTCGCATTGTCGCCGCGGCCGCACGGCGCGTATACGGGATAGTCGGCCTCGTCGCGCGCCAGCGTATACGGCAACCGGCCCGAGAAATTGGCATCGCCGTACAACAAACGCACGAGCGCCGTGCCACTGTCCTGCCCCGGAAGATGGGCCACGATGGCGGCAGTGACATTGACGTGGTCGATCCAGTCTTCAACGAGGCGTGGGCCGGCAGCGTGTACAACGACGATGGTATTGGCGCATTGCGCGGCGACGTGGCGCACCAGCCCATCGCTGACATTATCGCGGAGACCTTGGCGGTCCCAGGCTTCGGTCGCCATGGCGTTGATAAAGACGAGGCAGGCTTCGGACGCGCCATTGACCTCGGGCTCGGTCGATCCGACATCCCAGTTGACCCAGGTGCCGTCTGCCGCGGCTCGTTGTTGGATGGCACTCAACGGCTGGCCCCCCGGATGTCCCGTTCGGTCAGCTTGGCGCGAACACGCATTGTAACTATGCTGGTAAAAAAGGGGAGGTGGAAAGAAAGACAAAGGTTCAAATCACATCGCTAATGTAAGGCGGCGCGTTGGCACCCGCTCGTCCGCCGACGATGATGGTGCCTGCGCGCGCAGCCTGGTCGAAATGTTGGTCAGAGCCGAGGACGGCCTGTGCCATGGCAGGCGAAGACGTGTAACCCAGCCGGAAGACGGCATCGACGTTCTTGGACGGCGGCGTGGCGGCGTCGTAGCCGAAGATGGACAGCATTGCCGGCCGAGGCGTCAGCGGCAGTGCGCCATTGGCGTTCTTGACGAGCACGTGGCCCGCCTCGGCGCCCTCGAGTAGAACTGGTCTCGAGCCGGGCTCGCGGACGTCGACGGCCAGGTGCGGCTCCGTCAGGTTCTTCATTCCGATGCCCGGGAGCGGGAAGTCGGCGGCGTCCTGGCCTGCGAGATACCAGGCGCTGATGATCCTTTACTGTACCGCCTTAGAATCCTCTTCTCTGCCCTGTCAGGAGGAGCGAAGGGAGGGGAACGATGGGCAGCAGCGGCAGCGAACCTGGTGGCCATGTCGTTCAGCCTCGCCTCGCTGATGGTGCCATCAAGAACGGCCGAGGTGAGGTTGTCACCCCAGGCTCCAGCCAGCGGCATCACCATGTCGAGACCGGCGTCGACACTGTCCAGATCGTGCTGAGCGTTCCAATCGAGCAAGACGAAGCCGGAAAAGGCCATGTCAGCCTTGAGGATACGATTTAGCAAACGCGAATGCTGGCAGGCGTAGGTGCCGTTGAGGCGATTATAGCCACACATGACGGATCCGGCACCGGCACGAACGCCATCGACAAAGGGCCATAGATAATACTCGTGCAAGGTCCGGTCGTCGACGTTGGACGATACGGCTTCGATGCCGGCGTAGCTTCGACGAAACGTCTCCTGTTCGTTGGCTATCAGGTGCTTGAGGCAGGCGATGACGCCGGCGCGACGGAAGCCGGTGATGGTCTCGCCGATGAGCTGTCCGCTGAGATAGGGGTCGACGGAGAAGGCTTCCCATGTCCGACCTCCGAGGGGTGTGCGACCGAGAGGCCCGGCATTGGGGCCGAGAACAACGTTGACTTTTAGAGAGAGAGAGAGAGGGGAAGCACAAAATAGAAGCTCAATATAAGAGAAACTAGAAGATGGGACAGAAGACGATGAATCTCACCCCCCTTGGCCCTAAACTCGCGTCCCATGAACAAGGCACGACGACGGGCCAGCTCACGATCCCAAGCCGCGCCGACGTGGATGGCAGCAGGGTAGGCGCTGACCATGTCCGTGGCCCGAACCCCGTTGGCCGCATCGTGGAGGCAGAGACCGGGCCAGGCCAGGCGCGGGACGGAGCCCGTGTTTCCGGCGCAGACGTTGGACGTCAGGGCGTAGCCTCGCGTGATGTTGGCTTTTTCCTCCGTTGTCATTCGTCCGACTAGCTCTGTGGCTAGGGCCGAGGCTTGCGTCCAGGTTCGGGGTGGGAGGGCGGTGATGAGGGGGGTGAGGAGGGCGAGGAGGAGGAGGCATGGTGATGGTGACGGTAGCCACATTGCCGTTGAATCTTGAGGTTGTTTTACTATCGTCTGGAGAGAAGAGGAGAGGAGGAGAAGGGGAGGGGAGAGGTGGAGTAGAAGAGAGAGAGAGAGAGAGAGAGAGAGAGAGAGAGAGAGAGAGCGGTCAAGGTCTTCACTGACCAGGGGCTGGCCGACCAGGGGGTCGTCGCATTGCACAAACGAACCTCCTTAGCCACCCAAGCTTCTTCGGGTATCAAGGCGCGAACACAATGAGTAGGCACGTATCCGTAATCCGTACAACTAACTATCCGTATAAGCATCTCGCCATCCCCTGCTGCTCCAACAGCTGTACTCCATCCGATCATCGTCATCATCGTCATCATCATCATCAACAACCCTTCAAGCCCCGTCCACACCTACTACCTACTTCAACCCCCCTCCAAGCACAACCTCCTGACCAGTCGCATACCCCGTCTTCGCAAACATGCAGACCACAGCCGCCACCTCCTCCGGGCTTCCAAGCCGCCGAACCGGCACGCTGGCCGCGATGGCCAGTCCCGCGTCGCGCCGCCGCAGCTCCTCCATGTCGTCGGTTCTTTCCCACGAGCTTTTCGCGCTCATACCGTCAGTATATATACAAGGCTTCTTTTCTTTTCGGGTGAGGGAGGGGGTTTAGGGTCTTTCCTATGTGTGATTTGCGGTCTGGTTCTGCTGTCGTACCTGGAAATAGGCGTCGGCATCATGCCCGTTGCGCCGATCATGGCTGGCTGTACCTATTTGTCCATTTGGCGCCGGTGAGCTTCAGAAACAGATGGGTTGAAGCGAAGGAAGAGCTCACAATATTCACCGTGATACCCTCGGGTGCAAGCACCGTCGCCAAGTTCAAGCCCATAGACCTGCTCTCCACCTCAGCGTCTTTAGGAGAGAAAATAAAGAACAAAAAGCAGAAACTCACGTCAGGGCCCCTTTGGACGCCGCGTAATGACAGCCATTGATACCACCGCCGCGACTCGCAATACTGCCAACCAGTATCACACGCCCCCAGCCCTGAGCACGCATCCCCTCGAGACAGGCCTTGGTGACGACGAACTGGCTCCGGCTGTTGACCTCGAGCATAGCGTCCCAGTCATTCTCGCCCACGTCAGCCACGTCTCGGATCCGTCGTCCACTGCCGGCGTTGGCCACCAAGATCGACACCGCTTTCTGTCGGACGCTCTTCTGCTCGAGAACGGAGTCGACCAGCACCCGCGTCTCCTCTCGTGAGCTGAGGTCCGCTCGTGCTATGACAAAGACTTGATCTGGGTATCGTCCTTGAAGCTCGGCTGCTAACGCCTCTGCCTTGTCCTTGAGCTTCTGTCAGACAGGAAGAAGGAGGACCTGGTTAAAAGCTGCGTGTTCGTAGTTGGTACTTGCCACGCTGCTGTTAAAGTGTAGAGCCACATCGCATCCCTCGGCCGCCAGCAACCGCGCGCACGCCGCTCCGATGCCTCCGCTTCGTGTCCCATCGGATCAGTCACGGCGATGCTAGATGAGGAGAAGAGAACAGCACCCACGTCGAGCCCGTCACCAGGGCCAGTCGCCCGCGGATGTTGTTATCTATCGGTTGGAGGTGAAGCGTCGACATTGTTCTTTCTCCTCCGGCTTCGGCCCCGGACCGCCTCTTTATGCGCCGGGCCGAGGACCGGTGTCGGGTAAGCTTTGTGCCGAGAGGGGGTGGGAACGTGGTAACGTTGAGAAGCTTTTGTCTACCTACTGTTTAACCGTAACTCATCAGTCGTCTCTTCTATAACCCGTGGGTAGTTTCTGTCGTGCCGTGTCCTATCTAATCCCTTCAGTGGTTCTTTCAGGAGGAACCGCCTTCAGCCATCAGTTGACAGAAAGGATGATACCAAAAGCCAGCCGGCTGAGGCTCAAGTACAGCGAGTGACCATGAACTAACTACCTTTGTGCTGAGTTGATGGTATCATCGTGCTCTAACATGCTGAGGAGCGAGAGAATAGCCCATCTACATAGGTATGCTGTTATCCAACCAAAGCCTTCATCTCCAAGATATACAACACATGTAAATATACATGGTATCTCAATGCCCCTTTCTTTTACCCCCGAAACTCCATCCCACATCCGTCGATGCATGCATTTACATACAAGTCAGTCGTTGCGTCATCATTCTAAAAAGGTAAAGAGATGGGTGTGCAGCACGTTCATGGCTCTCGTGGCATCTCGAGCGTTGATGACGCAGGATATGTTGATTTCGCTCGCCCCTGCAAGCAGCCATCGTCAGCTCTCTCCATATAATTGCGAGCAAATGATTCTCTCACTGACCTTGGGAGATCATTTCCAGGTTAATGTTGTGCTCGCCCAGCGTCGAAAACATGCGGCCAGCGACGCCAATCATGTTCTTCATGTCGGCGCCCACCAGACTCAGAATGGACATGTCAGACAGCACGCTGACCTCGCCGCACTCGGCAAGGCTTTGCTTCGCCTTGGCGAAGGCATCCATCTGCGTACTGCCCGAATAAATGGCCATTGACACGTGCACCTCGCTGGTGGAGATGAGGTCGACCGAAATGGAGTGCTGGTCGAGGATGGAGAAAATGCGAGCGAAGAAGCCGTGCGAGATGGACCGCTTGTTGGAGTGGACGTTTATGACGCTGATATGATCTTTGATGGTCACCGCCGTCGGCCGCTTCGGTGCCTTGGCCGGCGGCCGGTGTAGATGTAGCTGGTTTCCGGCCGACAGCACGGGGTCGGGGATGACGATGGTGCCGTTACCTCGCGGGTTCTTAACATTCTTGATGCGGATCGGGATCGGAGGTTGCGCGCGTATCACCTGGTCCATGGTGAGGTGGTGGATCACTTCAGAGCCGTAAAACGTCAACTCGGCCGCCTCGGACGGTGTTATGGACGGAAGAAGCCTCGCCGTCGGCACCTTTGAAGGATCCGCTGTGAAGATGCCGTCAACTTCCTTCCAGATCTGCAACTCATCGGCGCCGAGGCCGACGGCGCATAGCGAAGCGCAGAGGTCGGTATAGCCGCGACCAATATCGCCGTCGACCAGGCTGCCGGGGACGTTGCCGAAGAAGCCCGTCACGACCGGCACCCGACTACCGCAGGCGTCGAGCTTGCGCAGGAAAGCCGCCGTCACGGCCTTGAAGTAGCCGGCATCCAACTGAGCCGACGGACCGCAATGCAGCGTGTCACTGAGGTCGACATACTCGGCGTCGACGCCCTGCGGCTGTTAGGCTGGCGAAGCGCGTTTAAGGGGGTGAGGGATAAGAGGAACATACGACGTCCTGCAGGAGCGCCGTCATGAACAGACAGGCCAGCTTCTCGCCGAAACTGATGACGCGGTCTTTGGACCTAGAGTTGATCTCGAGGTTGAAGCGCTTCGCGGCGAAAACGTACTCAATGAGCTCCTGGCACTCCTCGCCTATTTTGCGCGACAGCGTCTCTCGAAGCCCCGTATCCCGAACATAGTCCTCGGCGGCGCGTACGTGGTCGTCGCGAATGTCGGCAATAATGCTCTTGGCCTGCTCCGTCAAGGCCTCGGGATCGTCTTCGTAGCTAGAGGCGTAGGCGGCGCCGACGTTTCGCAATTTATTGTAGACACCTAACAAACTTTTTTCGACACGTTTTAGCAGGAGACAAGATAGACGGGACGCCCTTTTCCATCCCCCCACGACTCACCGGCTTGTGGTGCCCTCGGCCTTCTTCCCAGTGCTTCTCGCCGAGCAGACGACGACGAGTCGGTTGTGCGACAGTGTAGGCCTGCAAAGACTTAGAGACGGAACGGATAACAGGAGCCAGACGGCGCACGCACTTGACGATATCCCGAGCAATCTGTGCAACACTATCAGTCCAATTCCTGGTCAGGTTTCCCATGGTTCATTCGACTCACCCGATCAGGAAACTTGCCGACGCTGGTGCCGCCAAACTTCTGCACTATCCAACCCCGAGGCGACGAATTGCCACGGATTGCGCTCCCCATTGCTCCAGCAAATCAGGCCAAGGGAGGATTCAAGGGGCGCAGAAGTCAATATAGAAAAGCCAAGTATCCACAGCCGTGTGCCGAGTCACGATTCTCGACTTGACTTTTGTTAGATAGGTACAGTATGTATGTGTAATGACTGTGAAGGTCGCAAGCTTGGCTTTGCTCTTTTGATGATGACAGCTTCCGAGGAGAAGAGAGAGAAAAAAACAAGAGGAGAGAGAGAAGGGGGGGGTATCGTTTTTATCCGCGGGCCTTCCCTATTGTCCACCGTCCTTCAGGTGGAGCAAGCGCGCTGCCAAGGTCAATGTATGTAAGGCGAGGAGGAGTCATGCCGTATATCGCAATTGCAATTGCATTGCCTCCTCGTCTAAGCAAACAAGTTCCTTGATCGGATTTTATGTCATGAAGCCGCAAAGCTGCTTCCGGCTTCGCTGTCGATATCGATAGCCCCTCCGCAATAGCCCCTCTCTCTACGGAGTACGATGGTGCCATTCGACGCCATGTCGCTTACGTGAGGACCGGCAATGACGCATGTAATCGCCGACAGCGCTTATCGCGACTCGCGACTCACGACTCACGATGCAATGTGACGGTGCTTTGGATACAACAATTGGACATCTTCATTGACGCGCTAATCCTGCACGCTCATTCGCCATGAGAGTTTTCCTATTCCCACGGAAAACCAAACCATCTAATCGCAGCCGGCCGATCTCCCTCCGTTCGTCTGTCCGTCCGTCCGTCCGTCCGTCTCTGGCGGACTTATTGCAACCAAAAAAGCACGATCAAGCAGCAGCACAGAAGCCAACAGAAGATATGCCACCACAGTACAAGACCTCTTCGTGCTGTCATCCCAAAAGATCATCATCATCTCGTTCCTCCACTGTCCATTAGATGCCGCCAAAAAAAAATGTCGTAGTAAAAGAGGAAGAAGAAGAGAAAAAAAAAATAAGCCGTCCACCTCCTGGCCCGAAGCCGAGTCCGGATCCCTTTGGTAGAGTAGAGCGACCGTCATATCTTCGTCCCAGTCATCGTCTCGGTCCGTCGTTTGATTAGCCGCATGCGAGTATGTGTGGGAGCAGGTGTGTGTGCGTGTGAAAAGTGTGTGCGCGTGAGTACAGACAGCATTTGGGTATTATAGCCACGCCCTTTCATCCCCGTCCCTTTCCGACTCCCTTCCGCCCAAACGCCCTTCGTAAATCACCATGCCTCCGGCGTGCTCTTTCGTCTGCAAACATCAAGGTAGGTATCAGCCACACAAAGATGGGGGAGAAAGAAGAGAAAACTATATATGGCCCTAGGCCGTGAGCTCCGGCCCGGCTGCCATGGCCATGCCGTCGGCCGTCGCAAAGGAAAACTTGTCCATGGAAAAGTCGTCCTCCGGCGTCCGCATACCAATGCCGCTATCATCGTGCGGGTCACCGCTTCCCATACCCATGGGCACCTGTGTGCCCTGCGTCGTCACGATGGGCGGTGGAAAGGGGGCGCGTCCAGGCTGCGTCTGCGACAGTCCTGACAGGCTCAGGTCTTCCCCCGCACTGCTGCTGCTGCCGCTGCTGCGTCGCGAGCCCTGCCGGCCGGCATCCCTGGCCCTGTTGTCCTCGGGGCTCGCGCCGGCACAGGCTCTCGGCAGCCGCGGCTTTTGCTTCATGAAGCCGCCCTGCTCGGCTAGGAAGCGCGTCATCTCGTCCACCCACGTCTTCGTCACCCACCACGAGCCGAAACTCTTGCCCTGGGCCAGCGTAAGGTCGCGCATCACCGCCGTTCCTACTCGCTCCACGCACCACACAATGTCCGCGTGTGAGGCGTAAGGGAATCTGCCCGGCAAGCCCTGCAGAAAGCTCATCCACCGATCAAGTACATTCTGGCTTCCCTCGCCGCCGCTACCGTCACCATCGAGGCCTTGCCTGACGCCCCGCGAGGCCACATCGCCGTAGATGGTCAGGCACTCCACCTCCCAAGGCACGTTCACGGGATCAAGCAGGTCTCGCACCTCCGTCACCAAGAGGTCCACCACGTCGTCCATGCCACGCGTCGGCACGCACTCCGCCACCTTGCGCGCCCGAATCATGGTGATCCAGTCGACGTACATCTGGTCTCGGTTGGCGGGGTTCGACAGCATATTGGCCGCAGCGTGCGCCGTCAAGTTGACGCGCAGTGCTCGGTCTAGGAGCCCGGCGAAGATCGTCGCCGGCGCTTCCTTGGCCGTCAGTACGTGCTGTGGCTGTCCTTGGAAAGAATCGCGGATGTGCGGCACAAGGCGTTCCGATATATTGCGAAGCGTGTCAAGCACAGGCTTGGGCACCACCTGCAGCGTCAAGCCGGCGATGATGCCCATGACTCGTTGATAAAGCGCATAGTCACAGCCCTCGATCCACGGCGCCAGTGCGGCGTTGCTAAACAGCTTCTGCACCGGCATTGTGAGGGTACCCTGAAAGGAAGTGTACAGGTGGAAGAAGGTCTTTTCCCTGCAGTACCTGATGCATTCCACCAGTGACGTGCAGTGCGACCGGTAAAGCGCAGACAAGGATTTTGCAGCGTCCGGGTCGGTCCCCGGGGGTAGGTAAGCTTCGATGGGAGGTAGAGCCAAGGGATCCGACTGCGCAAAGCTCTGCTCTCCCGCTGACGGAAAGGCCAGCTGAAGCTTCGTCTTCGTCGCTGTCGACTGCATGTTTTCGATGCCGCCTAGGTCCGGTAGGTTGTACATGCTGTGAGTCCGTCCCGTTGTCTCGGACTCTTCGTCCGACTTCATCTGCGGCTGCATCGGGCAAATCTCTTGGGGCGTCGGTAACGGGACGTGATGCGTCATGATTCCATTCGTCTGCGTTGGGGCGCTGCTTCTTGGTCAGCATCTTGACGACCGGCCGGGACACGAGCGAGGTAACGCACCTGAATGTCTGGGAGAACCCTTTGGATTCGGGAAGAGGTCGCGGCATGGGTGGTTGAGGCTCCCGCACATCTTGTTGATCCTCGATGAGGGCGAAATTCACGTAGTGGTACTTGGACTCGCCACGGACACCTAGACGACGGGTCTTGAGGCCAGGAAACAGGACGCGAACAAGCTTTCCAAAGCTGGCAGGGTTGAGAACAGTTATTCTCTCCGTCGCGCAGCGAGAGGCATAATTGGCGTAGACTCGGCCGCGAGGAACGGAGCCCTTTCCCTTGGAGCAGACGGAGTTGATCCTGAAGAAGACGAGAGTCAGAGTCAGTGGGGAAAACGGAGAGAGGAGGCGCCTGAGAGGGCTGCGGCGAGGCGACGCATACCATAACATGGCAAAGACTTGGCGCGTGCGCTCTGAGTTGGGACCCCGTTCGTTGCCATGAAGCTCGGCGGCAACGTCCTGAAGACAGCGATGGCGGTTGGCGCCGAAGAGCTGCCGCATCTCCAGCTCGTTATTTGCGCTCGACCTCGAGGCGGTTGGGCGGGGTGCGCCAGGGTTGCCCGCCAGAGAGTCGACATCGTCTGCATCGTCGCGATCGAGCATCTGACCATCACTCTCGACAAAGCTAGAATTGTATTGCTCGGTAGGAAGAGGGTGGCGGACCATGGGGTGTTGTTGCTGATACTGTCCCTGGTGGTGAGCATGGTGGTGCTGAGGCTGCTGAGGCTGCTGCTGATGCTGATGCTGCTGCTGCTGCTGCTGCTGTTGCTGCTGCTGCTGTTGCTGTTGCTGCTGTTGTTGCTGCTGCTGCTGCTGCTGCTGTTGTTGGTACGCCAGATGGGCATGCGCAACGGCGTCGACGGTAAAGTCGGGATTGGCAGACTGCATATGGGAGACGGCATGCAGCATCATGTCCTCAGGTGATAACTGAGGGGCGGGAGAAGCCAGGGGCTTTGGATGATCCCCGTGCATCCATTGGCGAGCGTAGACGCCAACGTCAGCAAAGCCAGCGTGCTCCATGTTGCCGGCCTGAGAGGTGGTGGCAGCGCTGTGAACGGAGGTCGTGGAAGCGCGGGAATGCGGCCGCTTCCTCGACTTGGCGGCAGTACCACGCTCAGGAGGATTGTCTAGGCGCGAACGAGGTGAGCAAGAAGGAAGCAAAAGAAGATGCAGGGCAAGGTCGAGATTTCATCTGATGGTTGACGTACCTTGATCCATCTTGTTGTTGTTGACGAACAACAAACATTGGCGGGGGAGGGAAAAGGCTCTTCCGCACTAAGCAGTCAAGCAACAGCGACCGAGCAGGAAATCAGAGACACACAAGGGACTTTTCTGGGACCGAAAGAGCCAAAGGAGCGCAAGGGCTGGCCAAGCGCGCACTTGCGGTTCGTCGCAGCAGTTGTTGTCCTTTGCTTTGTTTTTCACTTGTTTTCCTGTTGCGAGGCCAACGGGAAGTGGAGGAGAAAGGAAAGCATGGCGGGCGCAGGCTACAGGCAGGTACCAGGCCGTACCACTCAGACCAATGGGAGGCTGACCCGGTACGTACCCGCTGACTTTGCCAGGATCGGCATGGCGCGAGGCGGATTCTGGAGCATAACAAGCGGTAGTGGTACAAAAGACGGGCCCGTCATGCGGGTGCAGGGCCGAGTAGAGGGTACGGGCCATTTGGGAGTTGCAAGGCTGTCTGTCGACAACACGTGTGTGTCCGGTATTTGTGCAATCAAGGCATTAATACGGATTATTCGTAGCGTCAATCGGGAATGTCGCATCTTGAAATTATGTTATCAAGTTAGGAAGAAGGTCTTCGTGCCATCATTTCCTTCATCATTGTTGTGTGGCAACCAACCTGGTCAGCAAGCCCTGCTTCAAGGCGATTTGAAGACGATGACGAAAAGCAGCATGCCAGGTCCGTCAGGGCGTATATACATATGTACCTATGTATGTATGTATGTATGTAGGAGAACTTAGAAGCATCTTTTTTTGTCATGTCATTCTCTCCTCTCTCACTCTCACTCTCTGACTCTCGATGCATATATTACTATTAGTACAATGTATTGATTTACGGAGATACTCCGTATATGTGTGTGAGTATACCAAAATAGTAGTAATGCACATGTACATACATACATACCTACATAATATGCACACAAGTACGGTCTAATAAGTGGTGTTATCTGGCCGCACGAAAGAGAGTGCAGTCCTCATGCCAGCATCTTCCCAGTCTCCGCAGGATGCCTCGGGCCCCGCTCACATCACTGACTTTCTTTCCGGACCGCAGAATAACCGGTTCCCATCACGCCTGCTACTACGCGGGTACTTTCCCGTAGCTCCCTCCCCCACCATCTACATAAGGTCATATCACTTCTGCTATCGCTTGCTGACAGCTCCCATAATCTTATATTTCCGCTCTCTGACTCTCCCCTTGTTTGTCTCAGCTGGTCCAGATCTCCCAGCCCCCGATCGATCCTTACATAGAACACTCCACGTCAGCCATCCCTCTGCTCCATCCAGCTCAGATATTTGCGTCCCACGTCTCGTCGTTACCTCGTCCCTGTCCACACTCGAGTGCAATCCTCGCCAAGCGCTTCTCTACCCGAGGTCTTTCACTCGCCATCTCGCCACCATGTCCTCTCCACAGGAAAAGGCCCAAAACCTCATCGGCCGCCTCGACCGGGAGGTTCGTCGGCACACACGCCATTCATTACTGGGCTCGGCGCTAACAAGCCCATGCTCTAGCTATCCAAGTACCCGGCTCTGAACAACTTGGAGAAGTCGGTCGGCGTGCCCAAGGCTTACGCCGTCGTCGGACTCGGCGCCCTCTACTTCTTCCTCATCATCTTCAATCTCGGCGGCAAACTTCTTACTAACTTTGCCGGCTTCGTCATTCCCGGCTACTATTCGCTCGACGCTCTCTTTACCGCCAGCAAGGATGACGATACCCAATGGTTGACCGTGAGTCCTTACTCGTCGCCAGCTTGTGACGTGTGCTGACTTGAGGCCACAGTACTGGGTCGTCTTTGCCTTCTTCACCGTTCTGGAGAGCTTCATCAACATCGTTTATTGGTTTCCCTTCTACTTCGTCTTCAAATTTGTATTTCTCCTCTGGCTGTCGCTGCCCATGTTCCGGTATGTGTCACATTGCTTCCGAGTTTCTACCTGCTAACCGGAGCCAGTGGTGCCGACATCATCTTCAACTCATTCATGGTCCCGACCCTAGGCCGATACTTCCAGTCCGGTTCCACCTCTTCCGGTCTGCGCTCGAAGACGGGCGGTCTCGATAAGTCGGAGTAGACGCAAGGCAACACGCCCGACGGAGTCTCAAACATTGCAGCTTCCTGCGTACAAGGTCAACCTATCTCATGAGGCGCTGAAGGCAGCGAAAAGGGCACGCGTTGCAAGGTGATGAGAGGGGGGCGAAAAGGTATCACTGCATTTGGTACACGGTACATTACCCAGCCTACGAAGTTGATACGTATGAGCGAGGACAGTGCGTTGTTGGACGAGAAGGCAATTAGTTTGTGCTTCTTGTCGAGTGTAAATCAAGGCTTTGGTGATGAGGAAGTTGGTAGTTACTACTGCATTGACTCTCAAACGCCACACACACGATCTGAGCTTGTTGTGACGTCTTGGCAAGAAGGCTGTGTTCTTCTACCTACATACTTACAAGGTGAAGCATAATTAAAGCAGTCGATCGTGTGACAGACAGGCTGTTCTTTTTCGTTTCCGGATACAGATAAAAGTACCGTCACGTGAGCTGGCCGCTTGCCCGTCGCTCTTGGTCAGCGAGTCACGTCAGCCGGCTGTCGCGAAGCTGAAACAGCTCTTGGCTCGGTTTTCCCATGTCGAGACTGGGGATAAGCCAATGCCCCTTGGCGCCTGTCAAGGGAGCGAAAGCGCGAAAAGACCAAAGTCGAGGCTAAGGAACACGGAGAACGAGCACGACAGAGAGAGAGAGAGAGAGAGACGGAAGGACAGAGTCTCTCGAACCTACCAGACCCAATCATGCGGGAGCGTCCCGGACGAAGACGACGAAGACGAAGACGATACGAATAGAGGCAACAGTCGAGCATTGATCCGAGCGGGTGAGGCGAAGAGACTGTGTGGGATTCAAGACGGAAAAATAAATTACAGAGGGTATCCTCGAGAAACAAAGAAACAGGAAAGTCTCCGCCCGCAAGCATTATTGCACTGCGGCCGGGACGTCTGGGATGCTCTCAACGTCGGGGCGGCTGGCGCGGTCGCGGGCGGCCTCGTTGGCATTGCTGCTACTTCTGTTACTCCTCGTCGCTGCCTCGTCTTCGGCCTCAGAAATTGCGACTGATGTGGCTGTCGCCTTTTCCAACATTGAGCCGACGTACGATCCTAACTTCTTCACCATGGGCGACGGCATCTTCGGACGCGCACCCGCGGGTGTTCCAACGCTGGCCAAAAACCGACCTACGGCGCTGAATCTGCAACCCGGGTCGACGGTCTGTTACCTCGTGCAGAGGAGCGACATGTTCAGCGACGACGTCGGCGGCATCCCGCGTCCGGGTCGCAACCCGTCGCAGCCCAATGCCGAGGCGCGTCCCAAGACGCTCTATATTTCGTCCAATACCTGCCTCCAGCCCTCGGCGGACGGCAAAAAGGTAAATTCGCCGCCGCAGTTGACGCTTCTCGTCTCCAATTCGAGTGAGACGGCCTGTGGGGCCCAGGCGGCGCCGCCGACAGACGGCGAGAGCAAAGTCTTTTCTGAAGGTGCCGTCACCTACAGCCTCAACATGACGGGCGACCTCTTTGTCGGCATCAAGGCACCCAACCTGTCGACCGACTTTCGCGGCATCTACAACTTTGAGATAGGTGCCTCACCAGACGACTTCCTGCACCGATACGAGGGAGAGGACCGGTCTGAGCTGTTATGGATAGACAGCGACTCGTCATCGGCCATCCTCGCCACCCGCAATCTCACTGAGGACGAGTCTGAGATAAGGCGCGTCATGAATCAGGCGCTGCCTTACGAATTATACGTCAGCAACGACGAGGCGCCCTCCAGCGCCGGGCTGAGACACTCGTTTTGCGGGCTGCGAAACACGGCTCAAATCCGGGCGAGCCAGTCGAGCAACAGCGAGCCCAACGCCCCGGTCAAGACGGTCATCACCCGCAGGGGCCCGGGGGGCTTCCCGAAGCAGCAATTTCACTTCGTGTCCCTCAACGCCAGCTCTAAGTACACGGGCATCCTGGTAAAGAAGCCGCGCGAAGGCAGGCTGGCGAAAAGGCAAGACGATAGGTCAGATGGCGGTCCGGGGAGTGTCGTTTTCCGATCGACCGAGTTCGAGACCATCACCGGTAGGCCCTCCATAATTCTCCCACAGATTGAGAGGCAGGCAATTGACAGGCAGAACAGGATCAAATTGCAAGATTGTGACGGATCTCGAGTTCTGCGACGAGATTCAATATGCCGTACCGGGCAACGACCAGCGTTTCAACAACACGGCGCTGGGCAAGGCGTACGATGACTACGCTAGGAAAATGTACGCCAACTTCGAAAAAGTAATGATGCAGATTCCCTGCGAGGCTCCCCGTACGTCCTTGTACTCGCTCGCGCGCACCTGCAAAGACTGCAAGGCCGCCTACAAGAAGTGGCTCTGCACCGTCAGCATGCCGCGATGCGAAGACTTCAGCAGCAACAACAAGTTCACACTGGCGCGCAATGTGGCGCAGGCATTTCCCAACGGTACGAAGCTTGCGCAGGATTTGCGGCTGCCGCTAGAGCAGGAGCCGTTTTCCAACTCGTCACGAAATAAGTTTATCGACAAGGAGATCCGGCCGGGTCCTTACAAAGAGATTCTGCCGTGCGAAGACCTATGCTACGAGGTCGTGCAGAGCTGTCCGGCCAAAATCGGCTTCAAGTGCCCGCGACCCGAGTTCCCGGGCTTCGAGACAAGCTATGGGCGGAGAGACCAGGATCCGGCGACGGTGTCATGCAACTATCCTGGTGAGCCGCGGACGCCGATGAGCGGTGCCAAGACGCTGCTTGCGAATACAAGACTTGCTGGCGGGTTCGCGCTCGTCGTGACAGCTGCCCTGGTGATGAGATGAGTATGAGGATGGCATTTGGCGCCTCAATGTTACGAGAAAGCGTTATGAATCTGTTCGAACATATATGATGCATGCAGCACGGGGCTGTGGCGGATATTGCATAGACTTTGATATCATCGATAATAGACTTAGGAAGACGATATGATGCACAGGAGATGCTTTACAGCAGCCAGGACTCGTCTTTTTGTGTCGAATACTTGTTCGAGATTGTTATGGCGTTCCGGACGGAGTATATATATTGTATCATCGTCTATCCACATCTGATGCCGAGACCAGGGGATTGAATGCATCCTTACTGTTAAGATAGCCGTCATCTTCTTCGACCCTCGTCATGCAGACAGACAGCATGAATTTTTTTAGGGGTTTAACAAGTCATGCTTCAGCTACCTACCTAATTATACCTCGTATGCATCGCTACTTCTGCTCTTGCGTCTGATTTCCTTGGAAGTCAGGGGTGCCTACGATATGTTGTTAAAAGGGGGTTCTGTCTGATGATGATGATGAGGCAGCAGTAGTCTAGGGTAGTGAATGAAAGACGCTGTGACTAATCCGTAAGGGAAGGTAGTCGGTGCTCCGGTCCGGGGACGAAGCTGCCGGTGAAATCTGCCAGCTAAGAGTTAAGAAGGTGGCAGCTTCTGATCAAGAGTACATCGAATAAGGGCAAGGGAAAGAAGATCATGAGCGTCTCGATCCATCAAAACCGAACGCCGACATGTATCGAAGCAGAAATGGCGGCGGCGCTCGAGGCGCGGGCATTCTCAGCGCGCTGCAGGCGACGGAGATGATGGATTCACGATGCAAGCTGCCCGCAGGTCTGTGCCCTTGCTCCAGAGCCCCAACGAGGCGACGAGACTGACCAATTGCCAGAAATGCTCGCCGCTATCCTCGACTACTTGCCTGTGGCCGACCAGCTGCGGGCGGCTCGCGCCTCACGGCTGCTGCAGGAGATGGTCTACGACGATACGCGGTGGGTGGCGCGCCTGAAGAGCATGGGCTGCTGGGACGAGCGGGAGGCGCGACGACGCTTCGATGAGTCGGTGCGGAGAAGACGGGAGGCTGCCGCTGCCGCTTCCAAGGCCAACGGGGTTTCGGCGCCGGCGCCGGCCATCACTTTGTTCGACGCCTCGACTGAGCAGCGGAAGCAGGATTCGGCAACGGAGGCCTTGCGAGGCGGCTTCGAGACCATGAGCCTCGGCGGAGCTACAAAGACAACGACGACAGACGCAGACTCTTACCTCGGCGTCTTCGCTACCGTCCGGAGTATAAGGGGTGGCGCGAGGCAAGAATACGGCAAGGTGTACGGTGCGCTCGCACCCTTTTATTACGACGTCGTCAAGGCGCGCAGTCACGCGGAGCCCATAGTCTTCAAGGCCTTTCGCGATCCGGAACGGCAGGCGCAGATGCTGGCCAATCTGCGCCGTTTCGCCCGCAGCGACTGGGCATCGGGCTGCGTCGAGCGCGAAAACAGACTGGCGGCCATGACAAGCGTCTTCGAGGCTGCCGTCGTTCGCGAGTTCGAGCAAGGCTACGAGTTCTGGGATGTTGACGGCCGGATGAGGCGTTATGCTCATGTGCTACATACGCTCAACGGCGCACGCGTCGGCATCGACCTCTTTATCCACAAGCATCCCATCTTCCATGATCGGGATCTCACCGCCTTTAACCCGGTCGAGTGTCTGAGGGGCGAAGCCGGAGGGGCTGACATGTCGGTCGAGCCGTCGCGACGCTTCTTCGAGACACTGCTAGCCAAGGTCAACGACCAGGCCGACGTGGTCCGGCGCATCTTCCCCGACCCGGCCGTCGTCTTCTGGGAGCTCGTCGACAAGGTCAGGGAGGAAATCATCATGGAGTATGTGACGCCGCTGCTGGATGAGTGCCACGAGCGGAGCATCGCCATCTATCTAAAGGCCGTGTCGTGCTTGTTCGACCAGACCACACGCTTTTCTCGTTCGCTGACGCCGCCACCGACGACGTCGAAGACGAGCGAGGATAAGGCGAAGGAGCTGCTCCTCAAGGTCTTCGAGCCTCATCTTGACCTCTTCTTCCAGGACGAGCTCGACTTCTTCACCAAGCAGGCAGAGCTCGAAGTGTCGCAATGGGAAAAGAAACTGTCCGAGCACGACTCGTCGGTCGAATCCTTTTACATGTCCAACATCAACCGCTCGGCCGACAAGAAGGACTTTCTAAGCTCCTTTAAAAAGGTCGTCATGCTGCCCGTCGCCGTACTGCCCAGCTTCCCCATGGGCTCGCCCTTTGCTGCAGCTTCCACGCCGCCTCCCTCCTCCTCATCAGCCTCCTCCACCAAAGCAGCGTCACAGCAGCAGGCGCAATCTCGGCCGCAGACGCCCAGCCTCGCCGTCCCGAGAGCCAACAGTCCGATGCCGAAGGCGCCGACGGACGAGCTGGCGGCCAAGGCGGCCATCATGGCGTCCAAGCTGGAGGGCATCAAGTCGCTGTGCAGCATCGAGGTGGCCCTTCACCTGGTGCATCTGGCAAAGGCCAGCCTCGGCCGAGTGACGCCCCTAGTCCCTCTGGGCGGCCAAATGGGCGGCGAGGCGCGTGAGCTGTGCGCCAACATCTTCGTCGTCATGCTGCGGATCCTCGGTCAGCGTCATGTCAAGACCGGCTTCGACACAGCCGTCGGTCACTTGTCGCAGTTTCGACCGCAAAAGGCGAAAGACGACGCCGCCGACGACGATGACGAAAGCACTCGCGATCGCGGCGTGGCTCCGCTCGTGACATTTATCGAGCTCGTCAACGTCGGCGACCTCATCTCTCAAATGGTAGACGTCTTCTACGAGCAGCAGCTGGTGACGTCCTCGATCGCGGACAAGAACGACTTCCTCGACGCCGCCGGCTTGGCGAAGAAGAAGTTTGAGCAAATGCTGGACGAGAGCGTCGCCGCGGGCCTCAACAAAGGCATCGACGTCCTCATGGATCAGGTCGAGTTCCTCCAGGCGACAACTCAGCTTCCCACCGACTACAACCCTCAGCCTACCAACTCCTCCGCCAACAGCGAATCGACGACGCCGACACCTCTGCCGGACAGCACGAACACCGCCACCAGCTATCCCTTCCCCTCCACGTTGTCAGCCCGGCCCCCGTCGTCGTCAACGTCAGACCACACAGGTCCGACGCCAACGGCGCGACGAATCGTCGACCTCGTCTCCCACCACACTTCGATGCTAACCGGAACGACCGACAAGGCCGTCCTGGACGTCTTCAACGGCGAAGTCGGCCTCCGACTGTTCGCCTCCCTCTGCAAGCACCTCAAGCGCCAGAGGATCAGCACCGCGGGCGCCATGCCCCTCATCGCCGACATGCGCCTGTACGCAGACCTCGTCCAGTCGAGGCTCAGGAACCCGCTGCTGCTGCCTTACTTCGCCGCCCTGCGGGAACTGAGCCAGATCTTCCTCGTGGACGCCCGTCACGCGCGCGACCTCGCTGCCGTCATCGCCGATGCCGATCGCTTCGCGGGCGTCTTTCGGGCCGAGGAGGTTTACGAGTACGCTCAGCGGAGGGCGGATTGGTATCAGGTCAGGAGGAGTGTTGAGAAGGCCATGTATGGTATGGACTGTTGTCTTATGTGAATCTTTCCTTTTTTCACTTTTCCTTTTTTTTCTTCTCTTTTGCTGTTCCTTCTTCCTTTCCTTTTGGTGGTTTGGATATCATGGCAGAGACAAAAAAGGACTTGTCTCCATATGAATATATATCTCTCGATGAGTATATATACATATACATGTGCGTTTCATGTTCTTGGCTACTACGTGAAAAAGGGCGGCAATGTGGCTTACCTCTTGATGGCCAAGATCAATTCCGCGATCCAAAGTCTAGTTTCCGGGCAACCTTAGCGCCACGCCCCCCCTCGTCCTCCTGTCCGCCGGCCGTCGCGACGCCGCCGGGCCTCTTCTTCCCATCGCCGGCGGGCTTTTCCGACTGCTGTTTGCGCGGGAGGTCTTCTTTGCGGCTGGGCTTGGGATCGGCGTGCCACCAGGGATGGCGCAACATGTCGCGAGCGGTGATGCGGCGCTTGGGATCGAGGGCGAGGGTGCGGAGGAGGAGATCTACGCCGTCCGGGCCGACGGTGCCGAAGCGCATCTCGTACCAGTCGCGGCCTCGGACCGGGTGCTGGGCGGGGACGGTGTATTCCGGCAAAGTGGTGACGCCGGGCCAATTGTCTTCAGACGGGGTGCCGACGGCCTCGCAGATGAGTTTGACCTGGTCGAGTTCGTTGGCGCCGGGGAGGTATGGGGCTCGCATGATGAGTTCGGCGAAGACGGTGCCGACAGACCAGATATCGACGGCGCCGGCGTAGTGACGGGCGCCGAAGAGGAGTTCCGGGGGCCGGTACCAGCGGGTGATGACGTTGGCGGTCATGTTCTGATGGGCGTCTGCGAAGCTTCGGGCGAGGCCGAAATCGGCGAGCTTGACCTCGCCGTCGGCGGCGATGAGGAGGTTGTTGGGCTTGATGTCGCGATGAAGGACGAAGTTTTCGTGGCAGAACCACACGGCGCGGGTCAACATGCCCATCCAGGCCTTGATGTCTGCTGCGCCGTATCGGACCCGGTCCGTGTCTCGGATCAGCATCTCCAAGTCGCCGAGGGGTAGGTACTCGAGCACGAGGTTGAGATTCTGATCCTTGGAGGAGAAGACGGAGAGGAGGGAGATGATGTTGGGGTGGTGCAGCTCCTGCAGGTGCTTGAGCTCTCGCACCGCATCGGGCGCCATTCCTTCTGTGTACTCCTTCTGCACCTTGATTTTCTTGATGGCGACGAGGGTTGTAGGGCGGGCGCGGAGATGGCCGAGGAAGACGATGGCGTAAGTTCCCTCACCGAGCTTCTTACCTGGATAGATTTAGCACTTGTTACTTTTATTTTGCCCCCCTTAGAGGAGAGGACAAGGATATATAGATCGGACCCTTTGCGTACTTGCGCTTCTCGTCCTCGTTCATCAGCTCGGCGAGGTCGAGAGACGGAGGCACGTTGGCGGATGCCACTGCTGCTGTTGATGACAATGGCCGTGGTGGCGTTCCATTGTTGGAAACGGTGGTCTGACGACTCTTGAGAGGTGAAGAGATGCGCTGCTGCTCTTGGGAGGTC
Organism: Ophiocordyceps camponoti-saundersi (nom. inval.); assembly: GCA_003339415.1. Lineage (NCBI taxonomy): Eukaryota > Fungi > Ascomycota > Sordariomycetes > Hypocreales > Ophiocordycipitaceae > Ophiocordyceps > Ophiocordyceps camponoti-saundersi. Next base: position 83,366 of record PDHQ01000119.1, read on the forward strand.
GTGACGACGACGACTGGCGACGAGGTCATGACCGCGAAGGGGGGGTGAGGGGAGGGGGGGGGGGGGGAAGAGTAGAGTTCGTCCCTTGATCACGTGTTGAATTCGGGGCGAGAGAGAGAGAGAGAGGGAGAAAGAAAGAGAGAGAGAAAAAAGGTTTCCCAAGGAAGGGTCGGTTTCGATTGTGCAGGGAAGGAATAGCGCGAAAGAAAAGAGAAAGGGGAAAAAAGGGAAAGAGAGAGGATAGCTGATGGTCCTATGGGATAGGATCGTCACGTGTTCGTGCGGATCATCGCCCGGTCCGCCTGACAACCCTAGTAGCACCCTACAATGGCGGCTCTTTTCCCCCGGACCCACCGTGTTCCGAAGCTCCGGCTGCCAAGTTTCAGCCCGGTTGCCGCTTTCGGCAATCGGCAGCCCGGAAGAGCTATAGGTCGCTACCCTAGTACTGAGCGGGCGGGTACGTACCTACCTTCTTGGTGCGACTCCGTCTCATCGTCCTGTCACTTAGACTAGGCCTTGGGATAGTCTCTCACTGATAGCCTCTCACTCTCTATCCGTCCCTCCTCCTCCCACTCTCTCTTTATACTTCCTCTCTCTTGTTTTTCGTCCCTTGTTCTTTTTTTTTCTCCTTATTCTTCTTCTTTTTGCCTTTGTGTTTGATTTCTTTGCGTGCCTGCTAGTTCGTTATTGACGTCTTCTTTGCCTTTTCTCCTCTCTTTTTGCCTTTACTCTCGTTCTTTTACATCCCTTCCCACCTATAATCGACTCACACACTCGCTTTCGCTCTCCCTTTCCAACCGTCGTCTGAATCGTTCACGACCATCGATTCCAGAAAGACGCCATGGGCAAAAGCCTCAGCCCGCCGCGAAAATGGGGCGAACGATTCGTCCGAAGAGCTTCAGATCAGACCTCGACCCAACCTTCGCTTACTTCGGCTCCGGTTCAATTGACTCGGAGCCGATATCGTTACATCTCTTACTGGGTTCGTTCATATCCTCTATTCTCTATCCCTCTGTTACTTTTTCTCTCTGACAATCTCTGACAATGGCTCTCCTGTCTCTTCTCATTTCCAGATGCTCCCGCTCTTCTCCAGCCTCGTCTGGCTCGGCATGCTTCTCGGCATGCTCCTCTACTGGACCATCGACGATAAAAGCCGTCATCTACCGTCCATGTCTGTCAACGCAAACATTTCTTTCATCAGCGACATCGGAGCCTTTCGTTTGAAGCCGCTCTTCATCGCCGGCTCCACCGTCACAGCCGTCACCCTCAACCTTGCCTTTGTTGCCGAGCGCTGGCTGCGTCATAACGGCCGCCTTTTGCCGAATACCTCCCTCACTGAGAAGCTTCTCTCTGCTTTGACCATCTTCTTTGCTGTTCTCGGAGCCATTGGCCTTATCTGCCTCACAATCTGGGACACATGGATGCACCACGAGAAGCACAATGGTTTCCTTGTCCTCTTCATCGGCGGCTACATGGCTTCGGCTGTCAGCACCTGTTGGGAATATCAGCGTCTAGGCATCAGTCAGTACTCCTTCTCATGCTTTTCCTTTCCCTCTCTTCCCTTCTCCTTTTCTTCCCTTCCCTTTCCTTGCTTACCTTTGTCCCTTTGGAAGAAAACCGCCAACATCCTCTGCTCCGCATTTCTTTTTGGGTCAAGCTCGTCTTCTTCTCTACCGAGCTCGTCCTCGTCATCCTCTTCGGCTCCCTCTCCGCCGCCCACCAACAAGATGCCGCCGCCATTTTCGAGTGGATTGTCGCCTTCATCTTCACCTTTTACATTCTCTCCTTCGTCATCGATCTATGGCCCGCCGTCCACACAAAGGATCCGGCTAATCGCTTCGAAAAGCCCCTATCCATACGTTCTGTACTGTCTTCCGGCAGCGACCTCGAGCAGTCTGATGCTGCCAACTATCCGTAATTTAAAAAAGAAAAAATGGGTTTCTTCTCGTCATTTATGAAGTCTCTAGGGGGGGTGGGGGGGCGTCTGGAGATATATACCTACTTGATTTCCTTGTTGTCCTTTCTCTTTGATGCATGGCTTACAGGCGATTGGGACGGATCAAGGAACATTTGTCCGTGTGTTTTTTTTGCGTGGTCATTAAATTAATCGTTGTTTATTAGACGCAGCGCCATTACTTCTATGAACCATATATAATTATCTATCTTCTCCTTTTTCCGTCCAGATATCTCCTCCAGACATCTCCTCCTTACTCTCTGTCTGTTCAAGCATTAACTCTTCCTCATCATCGAGGACAGTCAGTCGGATTAACAAAGGAAAGATGGTGTGTGTAGAGAGTCGTTGTCAACAACCTTCATCATACCCGGCAAAAAGAAAAACAAACACCTTATTCCGAGACACAAGAGATAAGAAACAAAAAGGAGATATAAGAGAAAAGAAAATCACCACACATTACATAGAGAGGTAGCTCCCACGTCTGAAACACTCACCCTAGTGATCCCTAGGTATCGGTAGGTAAAGTCTCACGAATCCATCATTTCTCGAAACCGCGAGTCGCGCAGGTTACGGCCCCCCACGCGCGTTTGCGTCGCAGCCGAGACGTTCTCCTCGTAGGCGGTAGCAACCGGCGGCTCTGCGACAGTCTCGCTCGTGGCCACTGTCTCGCCCATCGCTTCTGGGCCCGTCTCGCCAACCATTTCCGAGCCGCCAGCCGTATGGCCCGTCTGGTGCTCGCCGTCGTCTAGAGGAGTGGATTCGCTGTTTCCGGTCAAGGCGTGGTGCTGATCCAGGCTCGTATCGCTCCGGTTCATATTCTGTGCCCTAGCGCCTCCGAGGAAACTACGCCTCTCGCGATCCAATACGGACCTGCGCCGAGTGAGGTGATTCCAGATCCAGCTTCTGACTCCAGGCCTGTGCGGCGACCATCTGTTTGGCGTCGCCTCGGCCGTATATCTCGGTGGCTCCCCGTCGGCCTGAGGGTCGAGCGAAGAGGCGCCGTGCTCATCGTGCTCATGTCTGACGTCTTCAGCCTCGACGTCTTCCTCCTCCTCTTCCGGCTCGGCGGTCTGTGCTTGGTCCTGGTCCTGGTCCTGGTCCTGGAGTGGGCCTGCCGATGAAGCCCTGGTCTTCTCTTGCGCGACATCAACGTATTCTTCTGTTTCGTCCTCCTCTTCCTCCTCTCCGTACTCTTGCCCGCGCGTCCCTTCAGCTTGGTAGTCAGGTTGTTGTTGCTCGGGTTGTGGCTGATAGGTATGATGTTGCTCGTGCTGCCGCTGGTATGCGGCTTCTTGCACCTCTTCCCTTGTGTGCTCGACAGGCTCATCTGCCTCACCCACCTGGCCATGACCGAGATGATGTTCTTGTTCGTGAAGGTGGTGTGCAGGCTCCTCGTGTGTGTCGTCCACCGCCACGTGGCCACGGCTGACATGCTGGTCTTGGTCGCGCAGCTGCTCCTCACGGTCCGGATATTCATCTGTGCCCTGTTCTTCCACTCCCTCTACTTGATGGCCCACAAGACCCCCTCGCTCTGCCTCCATCTGCTGACTTGGACTTGCTACTTGCGCGGCCTGACGCTCGGCAGCATCGACTCGGTCTTCGTGAGCGGCAACCTCACCGTCAACCTCTTCGTTCTCGGCGGCAGCTTCAGTCTCTCCGTCTTGTTGAAGTCCCTCGCCCTCCACGGCGATTTCTCGTGTCTCTTCGTCTTCTCCTTCTAACGGTCAGTCATCGGCGAAACAGATTGACATAAAAAAAAAGGGAGCCACTTTACCTGCAGCGGCATTCGCCTTGCGGCCGCGAGACTTGCGCTTCCTGGACCGGCCTCGCTTCTCCTTTGCCTGCGCTTTTTGCTCTCGCTTGGCCGCGGCTTTCGCCTCGATATCCTCGAGGACGGGCTGGACCCTTCTCGAGGCGATGGCATTGATTTCATCAGGGGTCATAAACATCCCACCGCCGAGGTCAATCATGTCCCTGCGATCCGACTCTTCTTGGTTCTGAGACTGTAGCGCCTGTTGAGCCTGCAGCTCCCATTGGCTCATGTCGGTGGAGGGTAGTTTTCCCTTGTTCTTGACTGCCTTCTCTTCCATGGTCCTAAGACGCTCCTTGACGTTGCGTTGAGCGGCGGCAAGAAGAGCCTCACGATCCCTCTCACGCTGGTCCACGTCGATCATGGACGCCCTGGTGGGAAAGATGGGTCCTGATCCAGGAACGGGGGGCACCTCGCGTCTGGTAGAAGATGAACGGCGTTTTTTCGATCTTGACGACTTGGACCGTGACGACTTCTTCTTCTTCTTCTTGGGCGGCGATACCAAGTGGCCGTAGTAGTAATCGCGATATTCGAGATCCTGCATGCGCTCGTCGTGCATCTGGTAGAGGCGATCCTGAGCTTGTCTTTGGGCGGCCTCTTGTAAGTGGATGTAAGGGTTGGGCTCGTTGTCGGTCTGTTGCTGAGCGGCCTTTGCGTCGTCGTCCATCTGTCTCTGCCGGCTAAACATCAACTTGGCCAACTCCAGGGCAGACTCTTGCAGCTTGTCCTGCTTGGTTTGCGCGTCGAGCAAAGTTTGGAGAGGGGGGTTTGAGGTGAACATGCTTCGATCCATGGTGGTATAAGGAAGGACCCAGCCGTGATCGGTCGTGTATTTGGGCAATGACGAGACTGGCTTCCTAGGTAACATGGAGTTGCGTTGTGCCTGAGCAGCTCCGAGGGCAGCATCCGAAGGGTCTATGCCATGAAGGAGATATCTCGGTGTGTTCGAGGCCGGAGCTGACATTCTCAAGGTGGCGGATCGACCGCCACCCTGCAAGGCGCGTGCGGCGGCCGAGCTGCTCCATGTTTGCCGTTTTTGCTCGGCAGGAGTCAGCACGAAACGCTGCTTGGTGAGGCCAGCCCTCGTTGTATGCTGATCCATGGCGAGGATGGCGGCGGCCGAGGCTGTCGATGTCCTTTCTGGCCTGGAAGGAGACTTGGCGGACCAGTCATAGTAGCTGGCGGTCATGGCACCGGCAGCGGCAGCATCGTAGTCGTCGTCATCGACGACGGGGGAGTAGCTGGGAGGGTGACGGTGAGCGAGCTTGGAGGATGCTCTTGTCATGACGAGCTGGGCCAACGGGCAGTGTGCAACTTGTTTGGTGGGTAGGTAGGTGGTCCTAGGAGATACTAGGAGGAGAACGAGGAGAAGAACTGAGGAGGAGAACTGAGGAGGAGAAACTCGAGCTGCGTATTGCGGGAGAGGTGGGAGGCGGAGGATAGTAATAGGCGAAAGTGGTAGGAAGAAAGTAAGGAGGAGAAGAGAAGCGTAAAACAGAGCTCATCCCCCGCACTGATGTCAAGAGCTGCTCGGACGGTCCGGCCCTGGGTGACGATGCCTCTCATCATCTTTCCCATCTTCCCTTTCCGATTCTTCGATGAGAGACGGCTGATGATGTTGGCCGAACCCTCCGTTTGGTCCCCATAAATTTAATTTAAGTCACGGCCAGGGTTCCCTAGACCCATGCCCGAAGGGTCCAAGGATCAGGTCTGAGGCCATACATACACACTGTAGGTACAAGGTATAGGCTATAGACAAGGATGCTGACGTCATGAGCCTTATCATCATCTCTTCCGCCTCTTCTTCTTAACCTGTTTCTTCACTGTCAAGTTTTTCACTCTCTTGTCACCCTCCTGTTCACCGTTTCTTCCCCTCTTAAACGACACCAAACTCTCCCCCTTCATCCATATAACGTACAAGTCCTTCCTCGTCCCTCTTCAATGCTCAGACGGCCGTTGTGAACCCTTTCGCCGAGTCTATTTCTAACGCTATTCATCTGTCTGCCATCCGTGCACTGACGCTCTGATAACCCAGCTCGGATGCCTCTTCTACAATTGACCTAATCCACAGCTTATACATCATCATCCTGCTCTGTAACGTCCCTGCTTGACCCAACCAGACATGGTGCATTGCCTGCCCATCTACGGATACTTTGGTGCCTAGATATCATGTATGCACGCACTCAATCTATCTTATTACGAATATTCCGCACATACGGATACATACATACAACTCATACCTAGCCGCTCCGCTGCCTCTCTCGTATTCAACCTCAACTCACTGCCAACGCCAAATCCTCCCCCTTCCTCGTCGCCACCGCTTCAGCCTCAATGGATCAACCTGAAGCACTCCAGAGCGTTTCCAACTTCAGAGACGTCGGTCTTACTGTCAATCGCTTCCTCGGTCGGCGTCTTGTTCGCGAGGGCGTCTTTTTTCGCTCCGCTCGGCCTGGTTCGTGACTGATGGCCATCTCCTGTTTCTCGTTCTTGCGTCACTGACACCGATGCAGACGATGCCACGCCTAAAGACGAACTTGTCTTAAGAGACCATCTTCGTATCAAGACCATCATCGACTTGCGCACCCAGTACGCTGTCATTCCATTCTCCTACACCGCTTCCTCTTACCATCCTTCAGGACAGAGCTCCGTCAGCAGGCCGCCAAGCGTCAACCTCAGTCCTCCTTGCTTTATTCCATCGTCTTCCCGCCTCAGCCTCGACGCATCAGCGGTATCAACTATAATGAAATAAGCATCACCGGCCGATCTTTTGAGCGCCACCTGTTGAGCAGGCTTGCTTGGTGCAACTTCTTGTTAGCTCTACTTGCATCCTTTCTGACCAAGTGAATACGCATAGTCCTCGCCACTGACGTCCTGCCAAGCAAGGTCATTTTCTTCGCCATCCTTGGCATGCGCCTGCGCGCTTCACGCATAATCGTCAATAACGTGCTAATACCCATTGGCCTCCTCGGTATAAGCACCGTTTCTCTCGACCAATCCGGCGCAGACGTTCGCGAGGCACTATCATTATTTACCAGCTCTCGTTCGATGCCCGCCCTGGTACACTGCACCCTCGGCAAGGATAGAACCGGTAAGAGGTGATCGCGCACCTTAGCCACTACCTTTCTGACGCTCTTTGTCACAGGCCTCATCTGCGCTCTGATCCTCATGGTTCTCCACGTGCCCGGTCCCGCCATTGAGCACGATTATTTCTTGAGCGATGCTGCCCTTGTCTCAAACCGAGCCGAGAGGTTGGCTGACATGCGCGAGACAGGGTTCCCCGACGAGTGGGAGAGTACCGCCAAGAACATGATACCGGGCATGCAAGCCCATCTGGTCAACCAGTATGGTGGCCTTGATGCCTATCTCGACAGCATTGGCTTCGGCGAACAAGATCGTACCAAGCTCCGAGAGGTACTTCTGTACTGAGTAAAGAAACAAGTCTCTCTCGGGCCGTCGATGGACATCCATGCCCGTGACTGCTTAGTGCCTACCTACCTGGGTTCCCAGAAACGAGGCCAGGCACCTCGAGGTCGCCTTAGGTCTTCCTGAACCGACCCTGTAGCCAGCATCGGTACATCTTGAGTTTCTTCGCTCGATTGACGAGAAGCCGTCGATCGGCTTGAAGATTCTCTATGTCAAACATAGGCGCAATCTCTTCGCCATCACTTGTGCTCGTCTTAGTCCATATATTCGCCAGCTCGTCCGTGTCGAAAAAATAGACGCGCGTGCCGTCGCCTCGGACGTAAAAGTTCTCCTCCAAATACCGTCCCTTGCGGAAACGGACTTGGGCCAAGTCACCCCTTCCGTAGTCGCGAAAGCAAACCAGACCGCCTGGCTTGAGAAGCCTGTGCACGTTACGGACAGCCTGCTCCCAGTCCGTCGGCGATAACGCTGAGAAGACGAAAATTAGGACGGCCACATCCACGGAACCGTCCTCGAGATCAGGTGGCAGACAGTCGTCCGATACGTCCCAAACGTCAGCCTGGATGTGCTTGACATCGTAGGCCTCATGTGTCCGCATCACCTCTACGGCTGTCTTGGAGAAGTCGCAAGCGTGGATTTTCAGATGCGGGTTTTGGTTATTGGCAAGCAACGGAAATGCAGTGTTGCCGGCGCCAGCGCCAATCTCCAATACGACAGTTGGCCCAGCATCTTCTTTGGACATCTGGGCAAGAATGGGAAACTCTTGCTGGAGCCATTTGCGATTTTTGAAGAAATTCGACGCGTTATTCTTGTAGAATAGGTTCCACCACTTCGCAGGGTTCGAGTTAAATCTATCTTTAGTAACGTGTCAGTCAATCTGTATATCGCAGGTATTCAATTAGAAGACTGAAGCAAGAGGTGACGTATCAGATGGGAGCGAAAGACTATTGAAGGTAAAGTTTTCATCATCTTTCTCAGATGAACTATGCATGCAAAAGAATCATCATGACATCGGAGAGCGGACGAAGACACGAAGTGCTTACTCTTATCAAAGTCGGACACGGGAGCCTGGCGCTGAACCTCGTACTGACTCTCAGCGTATTCCTTGTACGCATCGTCCGTCTCGACGTGGTCCCAGGCATTGAACTCGAACACGTCATCCTCCTCGGTAAGAAAGCGGCTCCCGAACTGAAACGGATCACTCCGCTTCCAATTTTTAGCAGGGTCGTGGGATCGATGTGGCGGCACTTCCGGCTCCGAGACGGCCACGTTATCTGGGCTTCTTAATGTGAGGGCAGCCAACTCGTCCGCAGGAGTTTGTGACGATGATTCATTTTCGTCTGTCATCTTAGTTTCATGCGACAGTCCCACAGCGTGACTTCGGACGCCATGAGCCCTTAGAGATGGATATCAAGATTTGCAGCAATGAGAAATCATGATTTGCGAAGGAATTTTTCGGCGACAAGAAGTCCATTACGGAGTAACCCTGCAGGTCACATGACTGGTAAATATGATCTTCCGATCCGCTACGAGGGTACTGGCGCTTTGCGCGCCTCTGCTTTCCGTCTTCGTATCTCCGTGCTGCTGATTTTGGCGGCTAGATTCGCAGCCTCGGAGCGCCCGTTTTCCGGCCGATCCTCGCCGCCGTCAATATCGCCTTCAGCCAGCGTCGCATCCAATACGTCAATCTCATAGATATCAAGCGGCTGCCAGCCGCGGGCGGTTCTCTTGCTGTTGATGGCTTCGCCGCCCCCACGGGTTTCGCCTGAGACGACGATAGCCTCAATGGCTTCTTCAGTAATGGTAGGACCAAACGGATCATGAATGTCAACGCAGCGAACGAGTGCAGTCCCGTCGCAGAATCGCGCGCGGATCTCCGTCGCCGTCCCGTTGTCAACATCAGCACTGCCGCTCACAAAGCTCGTCGTTGTGGGCGCGTTAAACTGCGTGGCAAGAAATGCCATGACAGATCTGGCGCGTTCGTCCCATGATTGCATCTCCTCGGCATACTGTTTTTTGGACAGTAGTTCGCTGTTAGAGATGCCGACGATTATGGTACACGGCTCTTCGTTGCGTCTGGGGATATTGAGGAGTAGTACGGCGGCTTGCAGAAGTAGCTTATGGCCAGCATGTAGGTGATCAAAGGTACCACCCAAGCAAACAGTCTTATACCCTCCGATGGCGTTATCTCCGATGTCATCAACTTGTTCACTCGCCTGTTCTTGCGTGATGGGATCTCCTGCAGGTGAGCTTTGACCTCGCGACGACGGGGCTCGACTGGAAAAGCTTATGCCGCTATCGATAGTCACCAATTGGTGTTGCAGTATCTTCTGCCGCCCTTCAGCATGCGCAAGATAGTCATTGAGCAGGCGGTAGCCGGACTCGCTACTAGTATGAAATATAGTATTCCACGGCCGTACAGTGGCAGCGAAAGTAGGCAGATCCAGGACGACGGTGCTGTTGGAAACCTCCTGGAAGGAGAAGCGCTGACAAGATGATGGCGGCTCCCCAGGCGCGGCGCGTGAATCATGTTGAATGAGGACGACACGAGCATCGACGACGCCGGTTTCGTCGCTGTCCACAGCAGCGGGAATGCCAAAGTTGGCGCAGATATGTGCTATCAGGTCATAAAGCTTGCCGATGAGAGCCTGAGCAGATCGCCAGCGGATGGAAAATGACGATGACGCGGCCTCGCCACTGTCGACCGAGCTCGGAACCAGGACGGAGGCGGCGACGGCGACAATCAGTACCTGAGGCGTGCGTTCGCGACTGAGCCGTGTGAGAACGGCCGTGAGGGGCACTCGGTAGGCGACATGAAGGCTGGCTCGGGTAGCGGGCCGCGGAGGAGAAGGGAGGAGGAGCAGCGAAGGGTGCAAAGAGTTGTTCATAGCCACGATTGTGCGATGGGCGAACTGACTTCGTGGACAGTCATAACTGCCAACGGTAGATATATATAGAAGTCATCAGCAATGGCCCATGGGACACACACTTCGTCGCTGCGCCGACCAGGAGAGGACGATTGGATATCTGAGGGTAAAGATTAAATAAGCATCTTACCTCATACGCAGGCTCATAGCTTCCTGCGGAAGGTACCCACTACCTAGTTGTATTTATTTACTAAGGTAGGTGCCCACCACGGTCCACCTGCCTCTCTTGTCCAGCTCTCGTCACAGTGTGTGGCCACGCCTGTGATGCTGGAGCCGCCAGCTGGCTGAAACCGCTTCGCAGATCGATCTTCTGTCACGATCCTCGCCTCTCCGAAGCGCCAAGCAAAGATTGCAGAATGTTGCCCTCGTCGCTTCTCCGCCCTCAAGGTCGCCTCACCCCTCACGAGGCCTCAGAACTGGCGCGACAAGCCCCTGAGATCCTCCGCAAGAACCCCAAGGCCTTTTCCGCTTCTCCGTTACGGGCCCTCTTTACCACTCCTGAGACTTCTCAGCTCTGGACTGTATACGAAAACCTGCTGCTTTCGTGCCTACGGGTAGGCGATGATGCCTCTGCGCTTCAGTGCCTGGAAAGATTGGTGACGCGGTTCGGCCAAGAGGACGAGCGCATCATGGCGCTGCAGGGGCTTACGCAGGAGGCCATGGCTTCCAGTGATAACGAGCTGCAGAAGATACTCGACGGCTACGAAGCCTGTCTAGAGAAGAACGACGCCAATATCGTGAGCACGCCGTCAATTGGTCCTTACGAGGCTCTCCTGACGTGCTATAGCCAATTCGGAAGAGAAAGATCGCGCTGCTGCGCTCCATGGGCAGAATCTCGGAGGCCGTCACGGCCCTCAATGCGCTTCTCGACTTCAACTCTACGGATGCGGAAGCCTGGGCAGAGCTAGCAGACATGCATGTGACGCTCGGCCTTTACTCCCAAGCTATCTACGCACTTGAAGAGGTTCTCGTGTTGATGCCCAATGCCTGGAACGTACGGCTTTCCTTCCGCGTTTGGCACAGAGAATTATTTTGACTGTTTGCATCAGATTCACGCCCGGCTGGGCGAGGTTTCACTGATGGCCGCCGACGCGAACTCGGAGAACAACCAACAACAAAAACATTTGGCCGAGGCTGTTAAGCGCTTCTGCAGGAGCATCGAGCTTTGCGACGATTACCTGCGAGCCTACTACGGTCTGAAGCTGGTACGTACAACGACGCAGGCTACCTACCTAGCGGTTGCAAAATGGCTAAGCGAGAAAATAGGTAACGGACAGACTATTGAAATGCGAACCGCGGCCAAAGAAGCAGCAGCAAGATATCGAGGGCTTTGAATTGGTTGATGACGCGATGGTGAGGCAGCTTAACGAAGCGGCAACGGAAAAGCTGTCGGAAATTGTGCTCAAGTACGGAGCCGGCGAGAAGCTCTGGCAGGGTTACGATGAGGGCGAAATCACTGCCGCTCGCCGTCTCCTCAAAGAAACGTCGGCCGACGTCGTCCGGTAAGAATAGCCGAAGTGCAGGCGGTGGTCCAGTGACGAGACTATGATGCTGCCGGCTCTGCGCCTCATCAATAGCAAGGCTAGCTAGCGGCAGGCTGAGCGGGACGATGCCTCATCGGCTGCGACGTTGGAACGTGTTTTTGAACGCGCAAGGGAGAGGGATGGCGCTTTTCATTGGGACCTCAGTGACGGGAAACGAGGGTATTGGGCGTCGGGCATCAAGGGCGTGTGTGGAGAGTATGAATGGACCGATTTCAGCTGTTACATGGACGCGAACACGCAGACATCTAGCCCTTGTCCTCCCGTCTTCCGCCCCTTGGGCACTCATCACCATGCCTCTGCCGTGGTTGGGCATGTGAGAAAGGCGTCGGCTTGGGCTCCAGTAACGGAAATTACCTCTTGGTAGCACAAACCCTACGACCGACATGCTGTAGACGGGGCGAGCGTGACGATGCGCGATCTCGTCACGAATCTGAGCCAAAAGCTGAGCAGAGTCATACTCGAAACTCGCATGACATTGCCAAGGACATACAGACTCGTCATTTTGCTGCCCAGAACAGTGCTGTTTGCCCCTTTCCAGCGCCTGGTTAGGCGCCGGAGGGCGTCTACGCCAGAACCGCCCTCCCCTGAACAGTCGGCAAGATAATCAGAAGATTTTGGCTGCTGAGGGATACTCGGTATGCAGTCAGGCAGGCAGGCTTTGACACAAACACCAGGGGCCTGCGCCTTTGGGCGTTGACGGGCTGGTGACTCATGAAAGTTTTGTCGTTACAAGGGGGGGGAGGAGGAAAGGGAGTCGGACGAGTCGCACGACCGGCGGCTCGCATGCGTCGTACAGAAAAAGTACGCATCCCGGTTTTCGCCACGATCATCATCGTCAGCGAACATCTATGTATGTGTGTAGGTATGAAGGGTTTGCAGAGGCAGGACAGAGGAAGCAAAGGCCTCGGATGTGAAAGCTCCATTCCCCTGAACGGACGATCCCGCGTGGCTACAGGCGTACAGCCGGCTCCCTTCCCAAGAGAGAAGACGGTGGCATGAGAGGCTGACGTCTGACGCGTGTGATGGTGGCAGCGGCCCGAATATCATGATGTGGCTTCCTTTGTACCATGCCAAAGAGCACAGATACTGGGGGAGCAAGACGACGATGACGATGACGATGACGATGACGATGACGATGACGATGACGATGACGATGACGATGACGATGAAAATTCGCCCGAGGACTTGGAGAGCTCTCTCATTCAAGGTCGTCGTCGCTGATAAGGCGCTTAGAAAAACGGTATCACCGCTCGATCATGACTATGGCGCCTCTCCGCGGGCTGCAGCGGGTGGTGGTACGAGAGTAGCGAAAAGCAGGCAGATTCGGAGTGAAAGCTGAGATTGGGCTTTGATTGTGCCTCATTTGGGCAGAGAAAAGGAAGATGATGGTATCCGTGATTGTGTCGACTGTTGGTCACCTGATGCGCAGTATCCGTAGGAGAAGAAGTGAGGTCCGGCCCATTGGAGAGTTGTGTGGTTAAGAGAGCTTAGCGCAGTGGCGCTGGGCCGGTCGTGGGTCAGGGATGCACCCTGCGAGATCTACTATGTCGGTGCCTACCAGGTAGGTACAAGGTATCTATTTTCAGGACGACCACATCACGGCCGGCCTCCCTCTTCCTATCATCACCTCTCGATGGGGGGGGGGCGGCTCCAACGTATGTATGTATGTATATACCTAGGAGGCTACTTAGGTATAAAGCACGGTCAATCCTCTCCAGTGCCGTGTGTTCATACACCGTACACGTATGTATATACGGACATACAATGAAATACATCTTACGGCTATCGGAGACGGAAATTGGCTGGCATCGTGCAACAACAGACAAGAAACTCCCCATCTCTTCCTCCCACCCTCTCCCTCTCTCTCTCCACATCTTTGCTGGACGACGGCGGTGACACTCAAACTCGGGTGATGCCGCGCTGGGGACCGGGGACCAGGATATGCCAAGTTTCTCTACCTACCTACGCCGCCCTATGAAGACCCTCTTTTCGAATACTGCCATCTTCATTGGATGCAATATCGCGAAGCGCAGCCACCGCTTCTCGGCACACGCCCAGGCCTTTAATCGTCTTTCTTTTTTTCCCTTTCTGACCCTAGATGCTAAGACCACTGCCGACCTACCTATTCGTACCTAGCTAGAGCTGCGTCTCTGCGATCGGCCTTTTCTTCCAGCATATGCTGGTGAGAAAGGAGAAAGGAAGAAGAAGGATTGAAAATTTTTGCAAACAAAGCAAGGCGACGCAGACAAAACTAATTTCAACCGCCACCCCCTCTCGAGCTAAGCCCAAGGAGCACTCACAGTCATATCGGGTCGTTGCTCCGCGACGGCAACAAAGAGGAAGCTCGCTTCAGCTGACAGCTCGTCCCTGGACCACCGCCGAACCGTCCCCCCCCCCCCCCCCCCCCCCCCCCCCCCCCCCCCCGCCTCCTCCCCCCCCCCCCCCCCCCCCCCCCCCCTCTAGCCCGCTAATACCGTGCTAGGCAGCTCGAAGCCTTTACTAGCCCTCTTAACGATAATAGTTCTATTACTTGCGGTAGTATTAAAATAATAGAATATAAAGCACGTAGCGACTATATATTTTAGATCTATAAGGTATACCTCTCTACGAAAATCGCCGCCTCTCGTCCCCTTACTTTTAAGTATTCTACCTAGTTCTCTTATCTTCGTAGCGCTATCTAATATACTCGTAATAAGAATCTACCCCCTAATACGTAGACTGCCGCACTCGACGCCGCCCTCGCCGCTAGCTATATCTAATAGACGCCCGGCACCTACTCTAGTCGTCTAATAGTAAGGCGTTTCTTTAAACTCGTCGGACCTAATAGACCTTCTCTTATCGCCCGCGCTATTCCCGGCATACTAAAGCGTCGGGCTTTCGAGGCGTAGGAAACGATTGCTAGCTTAGCTCCTCGTATTATCGACTTCGGTTACCCTATACCCTTTTATACTATATTGCCGCTAATTAAAAAGGGTTTTATAAGTTTAATTAGTAGTAAATAGCTTAAAGACTTATATATCTAATAATATTACGCTAAAGCCCGCGACCTCCTCCGGAGCCTCCTCCCTAATCCTATATATAACCTCCTCCTAATATAGGCGCTTACTATTGCCGCGTTATCGGAAACTCCTCGGGCGCTTAATAACGCTCCCGGGTTTACTACTTTCCCCGCGAAAAAGAACCCCGAGTAGTTAGCGGTCGTGATTATTCTCCGTGCACTCTAGTATATATATCTAGGACGATTTCCCCCTAGATAAGACGGTATATTATCTATTATAGATATACGTGGAAAAATTAGTAAGATACGACTATTCTTTTATATACCCTGCTCCCTTTTTACCTTACTCTATTCTAACTTATCTAATATATAGAGTATAAAGGCGCAAATATTTATATACTTAAGTAGTTAGGACTTATTACTATTCGTAGCGATAAAAGAACCCCTAAAGGCCGTTAAATCCTCGTCTCTAATAAAAAAACGCTTTACCGACTACGCTCGGAACTATATTCTTTACTCGAGTAACCCTAAGCTTTTCTAGCAAAGGTTTTTAAGACTAATAATATAGTTTAGCTTTATCGCTACTAGTCTATAATATGTAATAAACCCCCGCCTTTATAATACTAATCCGTAGAAGTTCCTAAGATATAAGAAAAGGGCTGAGTAAACGATTTAATCGATACCTATAAAGGCTCCTAATAGTATCTTATATATAATTAGCGTTTATTTCTTCTTACGCTAGCCTATTACTATCGATAAAATAGTCTCACCTCTTTATAATCTAACCTTGCCTCTTCTCTTCTCCTATATCGTAATCTACGTATCTCTATATACCCCTTTTATAATCTATTAGATATTCCTTATTATAAGAATGCCTATCTAAATATATTACTCGCGACGTAAATACGTATATATATAAATATATAATATATAAAATATAAATCTAGGCGAAATAATAACTATAAATCACCTTTTCTAATATTAACTACCTACTAATATTATCCTATCTAATACGATATATAAACTGGCCCTTTTTTCTACTATTAGCTTATTATATATATACTTATTATCCTTTTTATCTTTTTAAGAAAAAAACCTATAGATCGCTCGCTACGTC